>OY282600.1:600000-853107 GCA_958298965.1 Chrysolina haemoptera
GTACATACTGAGAATTTGAATGGAAAAAATCGACGGACTAAAAAGTCGAGTAAATCATGATAGATGATTTTCTTGAACTTTTTTTATTTTTTATTTTTCGAATTTCAAATTTTTGTCCTCCTACGTATTTTGACGTGCTGATTCCGAATCTTCGAACGAAAATGTCGAAAACTGATCGGAAATATTTTTGGCGCCAAAAAAAACATATGAAAACCGATTCAGACCTGACCAACTCGAGAACGGTTATAGATAGACAAATTCTGCAAACGCCAATCGATTCAGGATGGCCGAATTAGTACATACTGAGAATTTGAATGGAAAAAATCGACGGACTAAAAAGTCGAGTAAATCATAGATGATTTTCTTGAACTTTTTTTATTTTTTATTTTTCGAATTTCAAATTTTTGTCCTCCTACGTATTTTGACGTGCTGATTCCGAATCTTCGAACGAAAATGTCGAAAACTGATCGGAAATATTTTTGGCGCCAAAAAAAAAACATATGAAAACCGATTCAGACCTGACCAACTCGAGAACGGTTATAGATAGACAAATTCTGCAAACGCCAATCGATTCAGGATGGCCGAATTAGTACATACTGAGAATTTGAATGGAAAAAATCGACGGACTAAAAAGTCGAGTAAATCATGATAGATGATTTTCTTGAACTTTTTTTATTTTTTATTTTTCGAATTTCAAATTTTTGTCCTCCTACGTATTTTGACGTGCTGATTCCGAATCTTCGAACGAAAATGTCGAAAACTGATCGGAAATATTTTTGGCGCCAAAAAAAACATATGAAAACCGATTCAGACCTGACCAACTCGAGAACGGTTATAGATAGACAAATTCTGCAAACGCCAATCGATTCAGGATGGCCGAATTAGTACATACTGAGAATTTGAATGGAAAAAATCGACGGACTAAAAAGTCGAGTAAATCATAGATGATTTTCTTGAACTTTTTTTATTTTTTATTTTTCGAATTTCAAATTTTTGTCCTCCTACGTATTTTGACGTGCTGATTCCGAATCTTCGAACGAAAATGTCGAAAACTGATCGGAAATATTTTTGGCGCCAAAAAAAAAACATATGAAAACCGATTCAGACCTGACCAACTCGAGAACGGTTATAGATAGACAAATTCTGCAAACGCCAATCGATTCAGGATGGCCGAATTAGTACATACTGAGAATTTGAATGAAAAAAATCGACGGACTAAAAAGTCGAGTAAATCATAGATGATTTTCTTGAACTTTTTTTATTTTTTATTTTTCGAATTTCAAATTTTTGTCCTCCTACGTATTTTGACGTGCTGATTCCGAATCTTCGAACGAAAATGTCGAAAACTGATCGGAAATATTTTTGGCGCCAAAAAAAACATATGAAAACCGATTCAGACCTGACCAACTCGAGAACGGTTATAGATAGACAAATTCTGCAAACGCCAATCGATTCAGGATGGCCGAATTAGTACATACTGAGAATTTGAATGGAAAAAATCGACGGACTAAAAAGTCGAGTAAATCATAGATGATTTTCTTGAACTTTTTTTATTTTTTATTTTTCGAATTTCAAATTTTTGTCCCCCTACGTATTTTGACGTGCTGATTCCGAATCTTCGAACGAAAATGTCGAAAACTGATCGGAAATATTTTTGGCGCCAAAAAAAAAACATATGAAAACCGATTCAGACCTGACCAACTCGAGAACGGTTATAGATAGACAAATTCTGCAAACGCCAATCGATTCAGGATGGCCGAATTAGTACATACTGAGAATTTGAATGAAAAAAATCGACGGACTAAAAAGTCGAGTAAATCATGATAGATGATTTTCTTGAACTTTTTTTATTTTTCATTTTTCGAATTTCAAATTTTTGTCCTCCTACGTATTTTGACGTGCTGATTCCGAATCTTCGAACGAAAATGTCGAAAACTGATCGGAAATATTTTTGGCGCCAAAAAAAAAACATATGAAAACCGATTCAGACCTGACCAACTCGAGAACGGTTATAGATAGACAAATTCTGCAAACGCCAATCGATTCAGGATGGCCGAATTAGTACATACTGAGAATTTGAATGAAAAAAATCGACGGACTAAAAAGTCGAGTAAATCATGATAGATGATTTTCTTGAACTTTTTTTATTTTTTATTTTTCGAATTTCAAATTTTTGTCCCCCTACGTATTTTGACGTGCTGATTCCGAATCTTCGAACGAAAATGTCGAAAACTGATCGGAAATATTTTTGGCGCCAAAAAAAACATATGAAAACCGATTCAGACCTGACCAACTCGAGAACGGTTATAGATAGACAAATTCTGCAAACGCCAATCGATTCAGGATGGCCGAATTAGTACATACTGAGAATTTGAATGGAAAAAATCGACGGACTAAAAAGTCGAGTAAATCATGATAGATGATTTTCTTGAACTTTTTTTATTTTTCATTTTTCGAATTTCAAATTTTTGTCCTCCTACGTATTTTGACGTGCTGATTCCGAATCTTCGAACGAAAATGTCGAAAACTGATCGGAAATATTTTTGGCGCCAAAAAAAACATATGAAAACCGATTCAGACCTGACCAACTCGAGAACGGTTATAGATAGACAAATTCTGCAAACGCCAATCGATTCAGGATGGCCGAATTAGTACATACTGAGAATTTGAATGGAAAAAATCGACGGACTAAAAAGTCGAGTAAATCATAGATGATTTTCTTGAACTTTTTTTATTTTTTATTTTTCGAATTTCAAATTTTTGTCCTCCTACGTATTTTGACGTGCTGATTCCGAATCTTCGAACGAAAATGTCGAAAACTGATCGGAAATATTTTTGGCGCCAAAAAAAAAACATATGAAAACCGATTCAGACCTGACCAACTCGAGAACGGTTATAGATAGACAAATTCTGCAAACGCCAATCGATTCAGGATGGCCGAATTAGTACATACTGAGAATTTGAATGAAAAAAATCGACGGACTAAAAAGTCGAGTAAATCATAGATGATTTTCTTGAACTTTTTTTATTTTTTATTTTTCGAATTTCAAATTTTTGTCCTCCTACGTATTTTGACGTGCTGATTCCGAATCTTCGAACGAAAATGTCGAAAACTGATCGGAAATATTTTTGGCGCCAAAAAAAACATATGAAAACCGATTCAGACCTGACCAACTCGAGAACGGTTATAGATAGACAAATTCTGCAAACGCCAATCGATTCAGGATGGCCGAATTAGTACATACTGAGAATTTGAATGGAAAAAATCGACGGACTAAAAAGTCGAGTAAATCATAGATGATTTTCTTGAACTTTTTTTATTTTTTATTTTTCGAATTTCAAATTTTTGTCCCCCTACGTATTTTGACGTGCTGATTCCGAATCTTCGAACGAAAATGTCGAAAACTGATCGGAAATATTTTTGGCGCCAAAAAAAAAACATATGAAAACCGATTCAGACCTGACCAACTCGAGAACGGTTATAGATAGACAAATTCTGCAAACGCCAATCGATTCAGGATGGCCGAATTAGTACATACTGAGAATTTGAATGAAAAAAATCGACGGACTAAAAAGTCGAGTAAATCATGATAGATGATTTTCTTGAACTTTTTTTATTTTTCATTTTTCGAATTTCAAATTTTTGTCCTCCTACGTATTTTGACGTGCTGATTCCGAATCTTCGAACGAAAATGTCGAAAACTGATCGGAAATATTTTTGGCGCCAAAAAAAAAACATATGAAAACCGATTCAGACCTGACCAACTCGAGAACGGTTATAGATAGACAAATTCTGCAAACGCCAATCGATTCAGGATGGCCGAATTAGTACATACTGAGAATTTGAATGAAAAAAATCGACGGACTAAAAAGTCGAGTAAATCATGATAGATGATTTTCTTGAACTTTTTTTATTTTTTATTTTTCGAATTTCAAATTTTTGTCCCCCTACGTATTTTGACGTGCTGATTCCGAATCTTCGAACGAAAATGTCGAAAACTGATCGGAAATATTTTTGGCGCCAAAAAAAACATATGAAAACCGATTCAGACCTGACCAACTCGAGAACGGTTATAGATAGACAAATTCTGCAAACGCCAATCGATTCAGGATGGCCGAATTAGTACATACTGAGAATTTGAATGGAAAAAATCGACGGACTAAAAAGTCGAGTAAATCATGATAGATGATTTTCTTGAACTTTTTTTATTTTTCATTTTTCGAATTTCAAATTTTTGTCCTCCTACGTATTTTGACGTGCTGATTCCGAATCTTCGAACGAAAATGTCGAAAACTGATCGGAAATATTTTTGGCGCCAAAAAAAACATATGAAAACCGATTCAGACCTGACCAACTCGAGAACGGTTATAGATAGACAAATTCTGCAAACGCCAATCGATTCAGGATGGCCGAATTAGTACATACTGAGAATTTGAATGGAAAAAATCGACGGACTAAAAAGTCGAGTAAATCATAGATGATTTTCTTGAACTTTTTTTATTTTTTATTTTTCGAATTTCAAATTTTTGTCCCCCTACGTATTTTGACGTGCTGATTCCGAATCTTCGAACGAAAATGTCGAAAACTGATCGGAAATATTTTTGGCGCCAAAAAAAAAACATATGAAAACCGATTCAGACCTGACCAACTCGAGAACGGTTATAGATAGACAAATTCTGCAAACGCCAATCGATTCAGGATGGCCGAATTAGTACATACTGAGAATTTGAATGAAAAAAATCGACGGACTAAAAAGTCGAGTAAATCATGATAGATGATTTTCTTGAACTTTTTTTATTTTTCATTTTTCGAATTTCAAATTTTTGTCCTCCTACGTATTTTGACGTGCTGATTCCGAATCTTCGAACGAAAATGTCGAAAACTGATCGGAAATATTTTTGGCGCCAAAAAAAAAACATATGAAAACCGATTCAGACCTGACCAACTCGAGAACGGTTATAGATAGACAAATTCTGCAAACGCCAATCGATTCAGGATGGCCGAATTAGTACATACTGAGAATTTGAATGAAAAAAATCGACGGACTAAAAAGTCGAGTAAATCATGATAGATGATTTTCTTGAACTTTTTTTATTTTTTATTTTTCGAATTTCAAATTTTTGTCCCCCTACGTATTTTGACGTGCTGATTCCGAATCTTCGAACGAAAATGTCGAAAACTGATCGGAAATATTTTTGGCGCCAAAAAAAACATATGAAAACCGATTCAGACCTGACCAACTCGAGAACGGTTATAGATAGACAAATTCTGCAAACGCCAATCGATTCAGGATGGCCGAATTAGTACATACTGAGAATTTGAATGGAAAAAATCGACGGACTAAAAAGTCGAGTAAATCATGATAGATGATTTTCTTGAACTTTTTTTATTTTTCATTTTTCGAATTTCAAATTTTTGTCCTCCTACGTATTTTGACGTGCTGATTCCGAATCTTCGAACGAAAATGTCGAAAACTGATCGGAAATATTTTTGGCGCCAAAAAAAACATATGAAAACCGATTCAGACCTGACCAACTCGAGAACGGTTATAGATAGACAAATTCTGCAAACGCCAATCGATTCAGGATGGCCGAATTAGTACATACTGAGAATTTGAATGGAAAAAATCGACGGACTAAAAAGTCGAGTAAATCATAGATGATTTTCTTGAACTTTTTTTATTTTTTATTTTTCGAATTTCAAATTTTTGTCCTCCTACGTATTTTGACGTGCTGATTCCGAATCTTCGAACGAAAATGTCGAAAACTGATCGGAAATATTTTTGGCGCCAAAAAAAAAACATATGAAAACCGATTCAGACCTGACCAACTCGAGAACGGTTATAGATAGACAAATTCTGCAAACGCCAATCGATTCAGGATGGCCGAATTAGTACATACTGAGAATTTGAATGAAAAAAATCGACGGACTAAAAAGTCGAGTAAATCATAGATGATTTTCTTGAACTTTTTTTATTTTTTATTTTTCGAATTTCAAATTTTTGTCCTCCTACGTATTTTGACGTGCTGATTCCGAATCTTCGAACGAAAATGTCGAAAACTGATCGGAAATATTTTTGGCGCCAAAAAAAACATATGAAAACCGATTCAGACCTGACCAACTCGAGAACGGTTATAGATAGACAAATTCTGCAAACGCCAATCGATTCAGGATGGCCGAATTAGTACATACTGAGAATTTGAATGGAAAAAATCGACGGACTAAAAAGTCGAGTAAATCATAGATGATTTTCTTGAACTTTTTTTATTTTTTATTTTTCGAATTTCAAATTTTTGTCCCCCTACGTATTTTGACGTGCTGATTCCGAATCTTCGAACGAAAATGTCGAAAACTGATCGGAAATATTTTTGGCGCCAAAAAAAAAACATATGAAAACCGATTCAGACCTGACCAACTCGAGAACGGTTATAGATAGACAAATTCTGCAAACGCCAATCGATTCAGGATGGCCGAATTAGTACATACTGAGAATTTGAATGAAAAAAATCGACGGACTAAAAAGTCGAGTAAATCATGATAGATGATTTTCTTGAACTTTTTTTATTTTTTATTTTTCGAATTTCAAATTTTTGTCCCCCTACGTATTTTGACGTGCTGATTCCGAATCTTCGAACGAAAATGTCGAAAACTGATCGGAAATATTTTTGGCGCCAAAAAAAACATATGAAAACCGATTCAGACCTGACCAACTCGAGAACGGTTATAGATAGACAAATTCTGCAAACGCCAATCGATTCAGGATGGCCGAATTAGTACATACTGAGAATTTGAATGGAAAAAATCGACGGACTAAAAAGTCGAGTAAATCATGATAGATGATTTTCTTGAACTTTTTTTATTTTTTATTTTTCGAATTTCAAATTTTTGTCCTCCTACGTATTTTGACGTGCTGATTCCGAATCTTCGAACGAAAATGTCGAAAACTGATCGGAAATATTTTTGGCGCCAAAAAAAACATATGAAAACCGATTCAGACCTGACCAACTCGAGAACGGTTATAGATAGACAAATTCTGCAAACGCCAATCGATTCAGGATGGCCGAATTAGTACATACTGAGAATTTGAATGGAAAAAATCGACGGACTAAAAAGTCGAGTAAATCATAGATGATTTTCTTGAACTTTTTTTATTTTTTATTTTTCGAATTTCAAATTTTTGTCCTCCTACGTATTTTGACGTGCTGATTCCGAATCTTCGAACGAAAATGTCGAAAACTCATCGGAAATATTTTTGGCGCCAAAAAAAACATATGAAAACCGATTCAGACCTGACCAACTCGAGAACGGTTATAGATAGACAAATTCTGCAAACGCCAATCGATTCAGGATGGCCGAATTAGTACATACTGAGAATTTGAATGGAAAAAATCGACGGACTAAAAAGTCGAGTAAATCATGATAGATGATTTTCTTGAACTTTTTTTATTTTTTATTTTTCGAATTTCAAATTTTTGTCCTCCTACGTATTTTGACGTGCTGATTCCGAATCTTCGAACGAAAATGTCGAAAACTCATCGGAAATATTTTTGGCGCCAAAAAAAACATATGAAAACCGATTCAGACCTGACCAACTCGAGAACGGTTATAGATAGACAAATTCTGCAAACGCCAATCGATTCAGGATGGCCGAATTAGTACATACTGAGAATTTGAATGGAAAAAATCGACGGACTAAAAAGTCGAGTAAATCATGATAGATGATTTTCTTGAACTTTTTTTATTTTTTATTTTTCGAATTTCAAATTTTTGTCCTCCTACGTATTTTGACGTGCTGATTCCGAATCTTCGAACGAAAATGTCGAAAACTCATCGGAAATATTTTTGGCGCCAAAAAAAACATATGAAAACCGATTCAGACCTGACCAACTCGAGAACGGGTATAGATAGACAAATTCTGCAAACGCCAATCGATTCAGGATGGCCGAATTAGTACATACTGAGAATTTGAATGAAAAAAATCGACGGACTAAAAAGTCGAGTAAATCATAGATGATTTTCTTGAACTTTTTTTATTTTTCATTTTTCGAATTTCAAATTTTTGTCCTCCTACGTATTTTGACGTGCTGATTCCGAATCTTCGAACGAAAATGTCGAAAACTCATCGGAAATATTTTTGGCGCCAAAAAAAACATATGAAAACCGATTCAGACCTGACCAACTCGAGAACGGTTATAGATAGACAAATTCTGCAAACGCCAATCGATTCAGGATGGCCGAATTAGTACATACTGAGAATTTGAATGGAAAAAATCGACGGACTAAAAAGTCGAGTAAATCATGATAGATGATTTTCTTGAACTTTTTTTATTTTTTATTTTTCGAATTTCAAATTTTTGTCCTCCTACGTATTTTGACGTGCTGATTCCGAATCTTCGAACGAAAATGTCGAAAACTGATCGGAAATATTTTTGGCGCCAAAAAAAACATATGAAAACCGATTCAGACCTGACCAACTCGAGAACGGGTATAGATAGACAAATTCTGCAAACGCCAATCGATTCAGGATGGCCGAATTAGTACATACTGAGAATTTGAATGAAAAAAATCGACGGACTAAAAAGTCGAGTAAATCATGATAGATGATTTTCTTGAACTTTTTTTATTTTTTATTTTTCAAATTTCAAATTTTTGTCCTCCTACGTATTTTGACGTGCTGATTCCGAATCTTCGAACGAAAATGTCGAAAACTGATCGGAAATATTTTTGGCGCCAAAAAAAACATATGAAAACCGATTCAGACCTGACCAACTCGAGAACGGTTATAGATAGACAAATTCTGCAAACGCCAATCGATTCAGGATGGCCGAATTAGTACATACTGAGAATTTGAATGGAAAAAATCGACGGACTAAAAAGTCGAGTAAATCATGATAGATGATTTTCTTGAACTTTTTTTATTTTTTATTTTTCGAATTTCAAATTTTTGTCCTCCTACGTATTTTGACGTGCTGATTCCGAATCTTCGAACGAAAATGTCGAAAACTGATCGGAAATATTTTTGGCGCCAAAAAAAACATATGAAAACCGATTCAGACCTGACCAACTCGAGAACGGGTATAGATAGACAAATTCTGCAAACGCCAATCGATTCAGGATGGCCGAATTAGTACATACTGAGAATTTGAATGAAAAAAATCGACGGACTAAAAAGTCGAGTAAATCATGATAGATGATTTTCTTGAACTTTTTTTATTTTTTATTTTTCGAATTTCAAATTTTTGTCCTCCTACGTATTTTGACGTGCTGATTCCGAATCTTCGAACGAAAATGTCGAAAACTCATCGGAAATATTTTTGGCGCCAAAAAAAACATATGAAAACCGATTCAGACCTGACCAACTCGAGAACGGTTATAGATAGACAAATTCTGCAAACGCCAATCGATTCAGGATGGCCGAATTAGTACATACTGAGAATTTGAATGGAAAAAATCGACGGACTAAAAAGTCGAGTAAATCATGATAGATGATTTTCTTGAACTTTTTTTATTTTTTATTTTTCGAATTTCAAATTTTTGTCCTCCTACGTATTTTGACGTGCTGATTCCGAATCTTCGAACGAAAATGTCGAAAACTCATCGGAAATATTTTTGGCGCCAAAAAAAACATATGAAAACCGATTCAGACCTGACCAACTCGAGAACGGTTATAGATAGACAAATTCTGCAAACGCCAATCGATTCAGGATGGCCGAATTAGTACATACTGAGAATTTGAATGGAAAAAATCGACGGACTAAAAAGTCGAGTAAATCATGATAGATGATTTTCTTGAACTTTTTTTATTTTTTATTTTTCGAATTTCAAATTTTTGTCCTCCTACGTATTTTGACGTGCTGATTCCGAATCTTCGAACGAAAATGTCGAAAACTGATCGGAAATATTTTTGGCGCCAAAAAAAACATATGAAAACCGATTCAGACCTGACCAACTCGAGAACGGGTATAGATAGACAAATTCTGCAAACGCCAATCGATTCAGGATGGCCGAATTAGTACATACTGAGAATTTGAATGAAAAAAATCGACGGACTAAAAAGTCGAGTAAATCATGATAGATGATTTTCTTGAACTTTTTTTATTTTTTATTTTTCGAATTTCAAATTTTTGTCCTCCTACGTATTTTGACGTGCTGATTCCGAATCTTCGAACGAAAATGTCGAAAACTGATCGGAAATATTTTTGGCGCCAAAAAAAACATATGAAAACCGATTCAGACCTGACCAACTCGAGAACGGGTATAGATAGACAAATTCTGCAAACGCCAATCGATTCAGGATGGCCGAATTAGTACATACTGAGAATTTGAATGGAAAAAATCGACGGACTAAAAAGTCGAGTAAATCATGATAGATGATTTTCTTGAACTTTTTTTATTTTTTATTTTTCGAATTTCAAATTTTTGTCCTCCTACGTATTTTGACGTGCTGATTCCGAATCTTCGAACGAAAATGTCGAAAACTGATCGGAAATATTTTTGGCGCCAAAAAAAACATATGAAAACCGATTCAGACCTGACCAACTCGAGAACGGGTATAGATAGACAAATTCTGCAAACGCCAATCGATTCAGGATGGCCGAATTAGTACATACTGAGAATTTGAATGAAAAAAATCGACGGACTAAAAAGTCGAGTAAATCATGATAGATGATTTTCTTGAACTTTTTTTATTTTTTATTTTTCGAATTTCAAATTTTTGTCCTCCTACGTATTTTGACGTGCTGATTCCGAATCTTCGAACGAAAATGTCGAAAACTCATCGGAAATATTTTTGGCGCCAAAAAAAACATATGAAAACCGATTCAGACCTGACCAACTCGAGAACGGTTATAGATAGACAAATTCTGCAAACGCCAATCGATTCAGGATGGCCGAATTAGTACATACTGAGAATTTGAATGGAAAAAATCGACGGACTAAAAAGTCGAGTAAATCATGATAGATGATTTTCTTGAACTTTTTTTATTTTTTATTTTTCGAATTTCAAATTTTTGTCCTCCTACGTATTTTGACGTGCTGATTCCGAATCTTCGAACGAAAATGTCGAAAACTGATCGGAAATATTTTTGGCGCCAAAAAAAACATATGAAAACCGATTCAGACCTGACCAACTCGAGAACGGGTATAGATAGACAAATTCTGCAAACGCCAATCGATTCAGGATGGCCGAATTAGTACATACTGAGAATTTGAATGAAAAAAATCGACGGACTAAAAAGTCGAGTAAATCATGATAGATGATTTTCTTGAACTTTTTTTATTTTTTATTTTTCGAATTTCAAATTTTTGTCCTCCTACGTATTTTGACGTGCTGATTCCGAATCTTCGAACGAAAATGTCGAAAACTGATCGGAAATATTTTTGGCGCCAAAAAAAACATATGAAAACCGATTCAGACCTGACCAACTCGAGAACGGGTATAGATAGACAAATTCTGCAAACGCCAATCGATTCAGGATGGCCGAATTAGTACATACTGAGAATTTGAATGGAAAAAATCGACGGACTAAAAAGTCGAGTAAATCATGATAGATGATTTTCTTGAACTTTTTTTATTTTTTATTTTTCGAATTTCAAATTTTTGTCCTCCTACGTATTTTGACGTGCTGATTCCGAATCTTCGAACGAAAATGTCGAAAACTGATCGGAAATATTTTTGGCGCCAAAAAAAACATATGAAAACCGATTCAGACCTGACCAACTCGAGAACGGGTATAGATAGACAAATTCTGCAAACGCCAATCGATTCAGGATGGCCGAATTAGTACATACTGAGAATTTGAATGAAAAAAATCGACGGACTAAAAAGTCGAGTAAATCATGATAGATGATTTTCTTGAACTTTTTTTATTTTTTATTTTTCGAATTTCAAATTTTTGTCCTCCTACGTATTTTGACGTGCTGATTCCGAATCTTCGAACGAAAATGTCGAAAACTCATCGGAAATATTTTTGGCGCCAAAAAAAACATATGAAAACCGATTCAGACCTGACCAACTCGAGAACGGTTATAGATAGACAAATTCTGCAAACGCCAATCGATTCAGGATGGCCGAATTAGTACATACTGAGAATTTGAATGGAAAAAATCGACGGACTAAAAAGTCGAGTAAATCATGATAGATGATTTTCTTGAACTTTTTTTATTTTTTATTTTTCGAATTTCAAATGTTTGTCCTCCTACGTATTTTGACGTGCTGATTCCGAATCTTCGAACGAAAATGTCGAAAACTGATCGGAAATATTTTTGGCGCCAAAAAAAACATATGAAAACCGATTCAGACCTGACCAACTCGAGAACGGGTATAGATAGACAAATTCTGCAAACGCCAATCGATTCAGGATGGCCGAATTAGTACATACTGAGAATTTGAATGAAAAAAATCGACGGACTAAAAAGTCGAGTAAATCATGATAGATGATTTTCTTGAACTTTTTTTATTTTTTATTTTTCGAATTTCAAATTTTTGTCCTCCTACGTATTTTGACGTGCTGATTCCGAATCTTCGAACGAAAATGTCGAAAACTGATCGGAAATATTTTTGGCGCCAAAAAAAACATATGAAAACCGATTCAGACCTGACCAACTCGAGAACGGGTATAGATAGACAAATTCTGCAAACGCCAATCGATTCAGGATGGCCGAATTAGTACATACTGAGAATTTGAATGAAAAAAATCGACGGACTAAAAAGTCGAGTAAATCATGATAGATGATTTTCTTGAACTTTTTTTATTTTTTATTTTTCGAATTTCAAATTTTTGTCCTCCTACGTATTTTGACGTGCTGATTCCGAATCTTCGAACGAAAATGTCGAAAACTGATCGGAAATATTTTTGGCGCCAAAAAAAACATATGAAAACCGATTCAGACCTGACCAACTCGAGAACGGGTATAGATAGACAAATTCTGCAAACGCCAATCGATTCAGGATGGCCGAATTAGTACATACTGAGAATTTGAATGAAAAAAATCGACGGACTAAAAAGTCGAGTAAATCATGATAGATGATTTTCTTGAACTTTTTTTATTTTTCATTTTTCGAATTTCAAATTTTTGTCCTCCTACGTATTTTGACGTGCTGATTCCGAATCTTCGAACGAAAATGTCGAAAACTGATCGGAAATATTTTTGGCGTCAAAAAAAAAACATATGAAAACCGATTCAGACCTGACCAACTCGAGAACGGTTATAGATAGACAAATTCTGCGAACGCCAATCGATTCAGGATGGCCGAATTAGTACATACTGAGAATTTGAATGGAAAAAATCGACGGACTAAAAAGTCGAGTAAATCATGATAGATGATTTTCTTGAACTTTTTTTATTTTTTATTTTTCGAATTTCAAATTTTTGTCCTCCTACGTATTTTGACGTGCTGATTCCGAATCTTCGAACGAAAATGTCGAAAACTGATCGGAAATATTTTTGGCGCCAAAAAAAACATATGAAAACCGATTCAGACCTGACCAACTCGAGAACGGTTATAGATAGACAAATTCTGCGAACGCCAATCGATTCAGGATGGCCGAATTAGTACATACTGAGAATTTGAATGAAAAAAATCGACGGACTAAAAAGTCGAGTAAATCATGATAGATGATTTTCTTGAACTTTTTTTATTTTTTATTTTTCGAATTTCAAATTTTTGTCCTCCTACGTATTTTGACGTGCTGATTCCGAATCTTCGAACGAAAATGTCGAAAACTGATCGGAAATATTTTTGGCGCCAAAAAAAACATATGAAAACCGATTCAGACCTGACCAACTCGAGAACGGTTATAGATAGACAAATTCTGCGAACGCCAATCGATTCAGGATGGCCGAATTAGTACATACTGAGAATTTGAATGAAAAAAATCGACGGACTAAAAAGTCGAGTAAATCATGATAGATGATTTTCTTGAACTTTTTTTATTTTTTATTTTTCGAATTTCAAATTTTTGTCCTCCTACGTATTTTGACGTGCTGATTCCGAATCTTCGAACGAAAATGTCGAAAACTGATCGGAAATATTTTTGGCGCCAAAAAAAACATATGAAAACCGATTCAGACCTGACCAACTCGAGAACGGGTATAGATAGACAAATTCTGCAAACGCCAATCGATTCAGGATGGCCGAATTAGTACATACTGAGAATTTGAATGGAAAAAATCGACGGACTAAAAAGTCGAGTAAATCATGATAGATGATTTTCTTGAACTTTTTTTATTTTTTATTTTTCGAATTTCAAATTTTTGTCCTCCTACGTATTTTGACGTGCTGATTCCGAATCTTCGAACGAAAATGTCGAAAACTGATCGGAAATATTTTTGGCGCCAAAAAAAACATATGAAAACCGATTCAGACCTGACCAACTCGAGAACGGTTATAGATAGACAAATTCTGCAAACGCCAATCGATTCAGGATGGCCGAATTAGTACATACTGAGAATTTGAATGGAAAAAATCGACGGACTAAAAAGTCGAGTAAATCATGATAGATGATTTTCTTGAACTTTTTTTATTTTTCATTTTTCGAATTTCAAATTTTTGTCCTCCTACGTATTTTGACGTGCTGATTCCGAATCTTCGAACGAAAATGTCGAAAACTCATCGGAAATATTTTTGGCGTAAAAAAAAAACATACGAAAACCGATTCAGACCTGACCAACTCGAGAACGGTTATAGATAGACAAATTCTGCAAACGCCAATCGATTCAGGATGGCCGAATTAGTACATACTGAGAATTTGAATGGAAAAAATCGACGGACTAAAAAGTCGAGTAAATCATGATAGATGATTTTCTTGAACTTTTTTTATTTTTCATTTTTCGAATTTCAAATTTTTGTCCTCCTACGTATTTTGACGTGCTGATTCCGAATCTTCGAACGAAAATGTCGAAAACTCATCGGAAATATTTTTGGCGCCAAAAAAAACATATGAAAACCGATTCAGACCTGACCAACTCGAGAACGGTTATAGATAGACAAATTCTGCAAACGCCAATCGATTCAGGATGGCCGAATTAGTACATACTGAGAATTTGAATGGAAAAAATCGACGGACTAAAAAGTCGAGTAAATCATGATAGATGATTTTCTTGAACTTTTTTTATTTTTCATTTTTCGAATTTCAAATTTTTGTCCTCCTACGTATTTTGACGTGCTGATTCCGAATCTTCGAACGAAAATGTCGAAAACTCATCGGAAATATTTTTGGCGCCAAAAAAAACATATGAAAACCGATTCAGACCTGACCAACTCGAGAACGGTTATAGATAGACAAATTCTGCAAACGCCAATCGATTCAGGATGGCCGAATTAGTACATACTGAGAATTTGAATGGAAAAAATCGACGGACTAAAAAGTCGAGTAAATCATGATAGATGATTTTCTTGAACTTTTTTTATTTTTCATTTTTCGAATTTCAAATTTTTGTCCTCCTACGTATTTTGACGTGCTGATTCCGAATCTTCGAACGAAAATGTCGAAAACTCAGTGGAAATATTTTTGGCGCCAAAAAAACCATTTGAAAGCCGATTCAGAGCTGACCAACTCGCGAACGGTTATAGATAGACAAATTCTGCGAACGCCAATCGATTCAGGATAACCGATTCAGTACATACTGAGGATTTGAATGAAAAAAATCGACGGACTAAAAAGTCGAGTAAATCATGATAGATGATTTTCTTGAACTTTTTTTATTTTTCATTTTTCGAATTTCAAATTTTTGTCCTCCTACGTATTTTGACGTGCTGATTCCGAATTTTCGAACGAAAATGTCGAAAACTCATCGGAAATATTTTTGGCGCCAAAAAAACATATTAAAACCGATTCAGACCTGACCAACTCGAGAACGGTTATAGATAAACAAATTCTGCAAACGCCAATCGATTCAGGATGGCCGAATTAGTACATACTGAGAATTTGAATGGAAAAAATCGACGGACTAAAAAGTCGAGTAAATCATGATAGATGATTTTCTTGAACTTTTTTTATTTTTCATTTTTCGAATTTCAAATTTTTGTCCTCCTACGTATTTTGACGTGCTGATTCCGAATTTTCGAACGAAAATGTCGAAAACTCATCGGAAATATTTTTGGCGCCAAAAAAAACATATGAAAACCGATTCAGACCTGACCAACTCGAGAACGGTTATAGATAGACAAATTCTGCAAACGCCAATCGATTCAGGATGGCCGAATTAGTACATACTGAGAATTTGAATGGAAAAAATCGACGGACTAAAAAGTTGAGTAAATCATGATAGATGATTTTCTTGAACTTTTTTTATTTTTCATTTTTCGAATTTGAAATTTTTGTCCTTCTACGTATTTTGACGTGCTGATTCCGAATCTTCGAACGAAAATGTCGAAAACTCATCGAAAATATTTTTGGCGCCAAAAAAAACATATGAAAACCGATTCAGACCTGACCAACTCGAGAACGGTTATAGATAGACAAGCCCTACAGTGATTGTCGTAAGAGGATAAATCAATGTTGGCCAGAACATGACAACTTGGGGCTGAACCATATGACGATGGGTTGAAAATTGTAATTTAACTATGGCGTACTGAGGAAAAATGTTACTAACCCAGTTAGACATCGAATTACCCCAGCAAGAAACTCTTATAGCATAGGGGACA
Source organism: Chrysolina haemoptera (assembly GCA_958298965.1). Lineage (NCBI taxonomy): Eukaryota > Metazoa > Arthropoda > Insecta > Coleoptera > Chrysomelidae > Chrysolina > Chrysolina haemoptera. The sequence continues at coordinate 616,650 of OY282600.1, forward strand.
ACAAGGGAGTTCTCACTTGGCATTATTAGAAATTGTCGACTAACTTGTATTCTCAAACTTTGCTACCGCTAGCGAGTGCACCTACTTATGACTACGAGTCATTGTTTCAGTCGTAGGTATATGACTTTGCTACTGCTAGCGAATGCATTTACCTATGATTATTACTAATTATTTCCGTTGTAGATTTACAACGTTGCTACCGCTAGCGAGTGCTTCTATTTGTGAATATTAGGCAGTGCCAATGTTGCAGACGGAATATTTTGCCTATTTATATGTGGAGCATATGGTTGCAATATTTTTTTCTGCATTCAATTTTGCATCGACAGGGTGTACCAAAAAATGAGTTAATCAATTTCAACCACTTTTATAGAATTCATAAAGCGCAAACATTCTTATTCCGCTAGCTCTTGTAAAATAATCTGGTAAGCCATTATAAAGTTAGGAAGGTACCAATGCCGACAGCGAGAGAATGTTTTGTTAAAAATATTTGTTGTGTACTTGGAAGGGGTAATTTCCGTTGAAATATCAGCAAAACATTAAATAACCATAGCAAGACAAAGAATAATGGTAAGCGGGTTCATCCAGTAATATTTTGGACAACTGTATTACAGTAAGTTGGGAACTTCTATGCCAATCTCCACTTATAGTAAGCAGAAACCTTACAGCCACAGGCATGTAACTCGCTAGTGATTATTCCTTTATAAGATTATAATTTCCTAATGAAAAAACTCACTGTCCCAGACTGGCTGCCTGATAGCGACAGCAGTATACTTTTCTGTGGCAGAAACATCACTTTCAGCAAAATCGGTTTTCGCTGCCATAGGATTTCAATGTCCTGGTTCTCGAAACTTTGCTATAGTAATAGTATTTATTATTATGGTGACAAGAAATATCTTAGCAAAAACTTTAATATCTATATCAAGTAGCTAGTCCATTCATTCCAATTATGATTTCAAATTACCACCGTGGAATAATTTAATCAATGACTCAGCCAATTTTCCCGTCAAATTAAAATTATAAAAATACCGAAGAGAGAACTGCAAATTTCCAAGATTCCTCTCAACTGAATTCCATAATGTTGACGGGAACTTTATACATTGTTCACTGAATAAAATGGTAGATGTAATTCCCAAACGACTCCGCTGTAGAGTGAAACCTTATAATTAGCCCTTTGATGGCTTCGCTAAACATTATTGCCTCCGAAAATTAATGAGAAAACTGCGATGTCGGCATTGAAATGAGAGAGAGAAATTTTGAGCATGATAACATAAAAATATCAGTCCCAAAGGAATCATACACAATGAATTCTTAAAAATTTTTACTCACACATTAACTAGAAAAAAGTACTAATAATCCAGTACGATTGCACCACCAAACTTGGTATGCTATTTGTTGGAACCATGATAAACACGAAAAAATATTGTTTACCGAAATTCACGAGATGGCTCCATATGACATATTTTTTTTTCGTGGAAAATTGTGTTTTTTCATAAAATACGCCTATATAGATAAACTTGAGAAGCAAAACCTGAGCTACATAAAAAATTTGATCCAAATCGTTGAAGCCGTTTCCGAGACCGAAAATATATGCAATAATTGCTCGCCAAATACGCATTGTCCGATTAAGAACACATTTCATTCGAAAACATCGAGAAGCTAGCAACTCGAATTATTACCCAACCAGAATGTATTTAGAAGCGATTGAATTCGCAACATCAAGACAGCACTTACCCTACATTCCTATTTTAATATTACTCTCTGTTGAGTAAAGCAGTTTAATTTTTTGATCATCCTCTATAATAAAAAAATATTATTTTGGTTGTCATGAAACTTTATAAACAGATTCTGTACTTTTTTTGACGTTGTCAATATATGTATGTTAAAAAAAGTAAAGTTATTTGCCCTCATTTTAAAGTACTTTATTCAGTCCTAAGTAATAAATATCCATCATAAGTATCCTATTTACATCATTTGGCGACCGTGACAGGATAGCAGATGGATGATTTCAAGAAACTGAAGAAAGAGAGGGACCAGCTCAGAGGAAACTACAATAAATATTGTGAAAAGTTGAATTCCTTATTGAAAGACAAACACGCTGGAAGAGAAGATATCACAACTACTTTGAATAAGCTAGTGGACAAAAGTGACCGTCTTTCCACCCTGGATCAGAAGGTACACGATGCTATGTTTTTGGTCGATGTTCCAGACAATGAATTTGAAGATGAATGTGAAACCGTTGAGGTTTTCAGAGATAAATTCATTCATTATAAATCTTAATGGTATTATTTTCTGAGTGAGTCCAAAACAGCCGCCAATTCTACTGCCAGTTCTTCAGGAGAGGTCAACACAAAGAGAAATTTGTGATGAAAAATAAATCACGTATGTCATTGTCAACTTTATTTGATAAGTTCGAGACCCAACTTAGAGCTCTAGAGGTTTTAGGTGTAACAAGCGATGAGTATACAGAAATGCTTTACCCTTTAGCCGTATCTGCTCTTCCAGAAGACATACTCTCACGTCATTTGCCCTTATTTCCATTTGAAAGTCCTTTATTCAGTCCAAAGTAATAAATATCCATCATAAGTATCCTATTAACATCACTCTCTTATTTCCTACTTCAGTAAAAAAAACAATGAAATACTGTTTGTTCCATTTGAAAATATGTATATCGTTTCATGAAATAGTTTGAGAATCAAGATGAACATGAAAAATGGTACTTGTTTCTAACAAGTGAAGTATAAAAACTTTATCCACCTTCCGCCTATGAATATTCCCCATTCCCATTCACCGCCCCCGAAAATAACATCGATACCGATGCGTTCCCCACTCCAAATACCCATTCTGGGTGCCGCAACGTTTGACAAAAACACCTTTATCAACATGCCGACCGACGCCAGTATCGAATGACTTCGTTTGATCGTCGTCGCGATGCGAGTTACATAATTCGCGTTCACAGAAAATGGGGGACGGTGCCTTCAAAAGGGTTTATCGATCGTCGATTGTTTATTCATTATGATGCCGTTGCCAGCGCAAGTTCACGATTGCTTTGACGCGAATCTTATCCTGCCCTGATAATAGTAGCTAGTCAGCTGGAGATCAATGGCTGGTCCGAACTCGTTGTATTGGATGATCGGCTCCTGTAAAGAAGATCCGTCGAAGTATTAGACATGTATTGATGGAATGGAACTTGACATTAGGGAGTCAACTCACGAGCAATGCAAATATCGACGCTGAATTCCAGTATTGCTTGAGATGTTCAAAGGTTGTAGACGACGATGTAACTTGAGTACATTCATTTCGGCTAACATCGTTTAATAATTTATACTGTACACAACGTTTCAACTGCTTTTTTGTCAGGTGATTACTGACAAGTTTCCAAAGGTTTACAATCGTTTAAATACCATAGTAATCTCCATTACTAGTTAATGGGTTCTGTTATCCCTAATTACTTGTTTCCAGTCATTCCACCTGCAAGCCGTTTTTGATCTCCACGCTGGGTTGACTGAAGTCTCCATTGGCTAGATTGCAGCGACCGTAGAGGGCGTAACATTCAGGGCTGTGCCGTTTTCTGGCTTTTGGTACGAACGTCGGGTGGACCTCTGACTCGGGTACTGATCCTCCAAAATCACCTAGAAACGACAATGGAGGCAGGTGGTGGTTCCTTACATTTATGGTCAGCCAGAAGACCGCCCGTACCTTGAAGAAGCAGGGCATGACGCTCTTCAACGAGCTAGTTACCCTGTCGGTATGTGCAGTGCCACAGGGTACCAGCAAGGCTTCTCCAGTTATAGCGGTGGACCCTAGGATAGGACTGAGAAGAAATCACCTATAACCAAATGAGAGGACGCAATGGCGACGTTGAAGGTAGGTTAAGGCAGCACAAACATGAATGATGAGGTTTCATGTCTATGTTGAGACAGAGGTTGTTCCTCCACGCCGAGACCCTAGAGCGACCAACTGATAAACCTCTTCAGAAGGTCTCTCAAGGTTCTTGGGGTACCTGGTAGATATTCTCTCGGAGGAGCAGCTCCATCAGGAAGTACCAAAATCAGAGAAATTGAATAGGCACGTCCTTTGAAAGTGACCCCAAAGCACCGGGTGCGGTGATGTTGTTAGAGGGGCCTAAGAAAAGTGACTAGAGAAGCCCATAACGAAGCCATTGAGTACGACAGTGAGGAAGGATGGGATGACTACAAAACCGCAAGAAAGGAATCCAAGAAGGAGATTGGAAAAAGTTATGGAGCCTGCTGGAGGTCTTGCTGTGGGAATATCAAGTCCCTTACGGAATTTGCCAGATTCATGAGAAAACAGTAGCGAGAGAGAAGGTACTATAACAACCTTGAAGAGACTAGATGGGTCATGGACATCATTCTCCAAAGATTTCCTCAGACATCTTCTGAAGGTACACTTTCCAGACGGTGTTGACGATAACCAACGGTCTCTGCCAATACAAAAATTTCTGAAGGGTATTGGCCACTGGCAGAGAGGGTTTTTACGCACGACGCCATAGCCTGGGCAGTGAACGAATCCAACCCATACAGGACTTGACGGAATGTTTCCAGCAATGCTACAGAAGGGCCTGGAAATTCTCACCCCATTATTGGAAGATATTCCGGTCCAGTATAGCGCTGGGATGAGTTTAAAAGATCTGGAAGTCAGCAAGACTAGCATACGCAGATGATGGAGTTGTCCTAGTCAGCGGACGATTCATTGGTGTCTTCTGCGATCGTAAGCAGGCCGTTTGTAGAATGACTGAAAGGTGATGTAGTGAAGCAGGGCTCTCAGTAAATTCGACAAAAACAAAAATGGTCCTGTCGGATATCCGAAAACGAAGCTTAGAGTTCTTATGGGAGATCGTTCGATAACGGTAATAATGCTGTTCACCAAACGCAGGAAAAAATATGGCTTCCCATCATGTTTGTACAAGAGTTGGGGGTAAATCTGGTCTCCGAACTTTCATGGTGGCCGCATGTCGATGGGGTTATTCAAAAGTCAATTGCAATCCTATGGTAACTGAAGAGGGTTGCAGGGAAAGGTTGAGAATCAAGAGGCAATCTCTATATGAGACGGTCGTGAGACCAACGATCCAATATGTTTGGTGGCAGTGCAATGAGAACAACTCTAACCGCAGTATTGGAGAAACCGTTGAGGCTACCGCTACCGATAACGGTAGTCGTTGCCTACCAATGCTTTTTTTTTTTTGAATGCTGTTCACGAAACGCAGGAAAAAATATGGCTTTCCATCATATTTGTACAAGAGCTGGGGGTAAATCTGGACTCCGAACTTTCATGGTGGCCGCATGTCGATGGGGTTATTCAAAAGTCAATTGCAATCCTATGGTAACTGAAGAGGGTTGCAGGGAAAGGTTGAGAATCAAGAGGCAATCTCTATATGAGACGGTCGTGAGACCAACGATCCAATATGTTTGGTGGCAGTGCAATGAGAACAACTCTAACCGCAGTATTGGAGAAACCGTTGAGGCTACCGCTACCGATAACGGTAGTCGTTGCCTACCAATGTTTTTTTTTTGAATGCTGTTCACCAAACGCAGGAAAAAATATGGCTTTCCATCATATTTGTACAAGAGCTGGGGGTAAATCTGGACTCCGAACTTTCATGGTGGCCGCATGTCGATGGGGTTATTCAAAAGTCAATTGCAATCCTGTGGTAACTGAAGAGAGTTGTAGGGAAAGGTTGAGAATCAAGAGATGAGGCAATCTCTATATGAGACGGTCGTGAGACCAACGATTCAATATGTTTGGTTGCAGTGCAATGAGAACAACTCTAACCGCAGTATTGGAGAAACCGTTGAGGCTACCGCTCCTTCCAGTCAATGGAGAATGTTTCCTTTTTCAACATGAATACTTTTCAAGAGGTTATCTTGAAAAATAGAAAGGAAGCGACTAACGTCTTTCAGCCGTAGATGATTCCACAACTGATTATGAACATCCTGTTCATATTTTCGACTAAAAATCGAAACACACGTAGTGGGAATAATCAAATCCGAAATTTCTTGAAAAATGTCAATGGATTTTCGTAGTATTTGTTGAAAAGAATATGCCCATTACTATAAATATGAATATTATCCAAACGGCCTCACACTGCCAAAATCGTTATCGATCCCCCCACGGCGGCGTTCGCGATAATATTTCGTCCGCCATAATTCATACCCGCAAATCGTGCAATGCATTTCCATTTTCCATCCGAGGCACGACAGAAGTAATTGACTTGCATCACAAAAAATGTCGCGTTCCTAATATCAATAATGAAATATTTAATCAGAACGGCACGGAATTGTGTCGTGTTGCCATTCCTGGATGTGATATTACAAAATCGTTATTACGAACATTAGCGGTGATTATGGTGGCATTAAAGGGGCGGGGTGGTGTGCCAAAGAGGACTCACCACCAGCACAAATGAAATATATAGTTGGTTATCTTTTTTATCTCCATAATGAACGGTTCGAGTAGCATCGCAAGTTGATGAGACAGGAAAAGGTGAATAGAAATGCGAATGGAATGGCAAAATGCATTCGTTCGAAAGTGGTCAGCAATGTTCCACTTTGAGTGAGGTATTTCTGGACTTCCATTGTCTAGAGAAACGAAGGAAATCAATTGTCTGCAATACGAGTCATGACGTTTCAGCTACTGAAATCTACAGCCGTTATCAAGTGTGAATGCGCCAGCCTCTCAAGGATACTGTTTAGACCTAGACCTTTCATGTATACCAATCTCAAATAATTAGTTTATCAAATCAAAGATGGAAGTTTTGCAAGAAGTCCCTGGTTTCAAACGCGATCAAACGCCTTGGATATATTTTATGCTATGCCCAAAAATTCGCCATATTCCTCGATAGATTGCTGCCAAATATATCAGACATAAGCGTGCAGGTCACCAGTTCATCTCGAATACTAGAAACCACATTGTGGATCGTTGATAGTTTCCGAGCGTTCTAGATATTCTATGAGCTTGAAGTTGATGGCTTTTTTCATGACCTTTCCAGTGGTCTGAATTGTAATGACATATGAGACGTGGCAACCTTGTGCTGCTCGATGGTGTAGGGTGTAGAAAAAGAGCATAGAGTAGAGATTAGGTTGTGGTGGAAGGTCCCAAGTGGAGCACGAACTTGTATACTGTATGGATCGGGATTTTTTATTGATATTGCATGAATGCAGTATGGATATTATCAGGGGTAATATAATAAGTGGTATGATTATTACCTATAATTTTTTGGAATATTAATGAATTGCAATCCCAAAGCTGAAAATACAACGAGTCCGCAGGACGAGTTGTATTTTCTTGCATTGGGATTGCCAATGAATTGATATTCCAAAAAATTATAGGTTTTTAATCATACCACGAATTATATTTAGGACGACAATATATCGATTTGAAATAAAGAAAAATCGTGTCCCCTGGTAATTGATGCTTTACTTCTAGCCGTATTCAACGGAATACTCTTTTCCACGGCCTCATCTATGATACCAATGGACATTTGTCCCCAACGATCGCTCATATTGATAAATAAAGATAACTAGTCAAAACACAATACATTTGACGTTTATAATTTAAATCATTATTTTCACTTGACAGATAGTAAAACAAAAACTAAGCAGGTTTATCACCGTGAAAATACAGCGACAAGCTATATTTTCACTGGAGTTCTGATTCTATTGGCTGAATTTCAAAATTTGAAATCCACTGATTGGTCGTTAAGCAAGGAAATATATTGTCATTACAATATCAAAGTCCACTCTCAACCTGAACATAATGCAGCTACAGAAATTAGTCAGAATTTAAAATCATCTATAATTATATGCAACTGGTTGCCCTGTGGAAATAGCCAGTTGAAATATTCATATTTATCGCTATGTGTGGAAATTGCAGATGATCCAAATAAAATATTTTCACAAGTTTCGGAAATGAGTTTGTAGAAATCCAGGAATAAACGGTTCAGAAAGAAACAAGATGTCCTGCACTACCAGGACGACGCTTATTGCCATAATCCTATACAATAGGAATAATTGGGTCGAAAATCCATCAGAAAACAACTGCTTTCCTGGCTAATATCACGACGAACGTTGAATTACATCTAATGAATTTCCGTGCAGAGTCCTACAATGATGTATCCGCAATAGCTAGTTGCATGGAAATGTTCATTGAAACATTTGGACCACCTATAGATTGATTTCTGGGTTCTTGCCCTCATCAGTATAGGGTAGGTCTCTGCAGACAATAACTAATGTCTGCAACAAACGATTCAACAAAATCTCCATGTAAAGGCAGAAGCTGAGACACCGCCCGCAGCCTAGCGTTCACTAAACTACGGGCGCCATCTGAACTCCAGCCTCTCAGTCAAAGCAATACCCAGAACTTGCGTGATTAATTCAACCACAAATACAAATTAAAGAAATCTGCATGCATTGTTCACAATAAGCTTGTCTGCGCTAGGCTGCGGGCGGTGTCTCAGCTTCTGCCTTTACATGGAGATTTTGTTGAATCGTTTGTTGCAGACATTAGTTATTGTCTGCCCTATACTGATGAGGGCAAGAACCCAGAAATCGATCTATAGGTGGTCCAAATGTTTCAGTGAACATTTCCATGCAACTAGCAATTGCGGAGACATCCTTGTAGGACTCTGCACGGAAATTCGTTAGATGTAATTCAACGTTCGTCGTGGTTTCAGCCAGGAAAGTAGTTGTTTTCTGATGGATTTTCGAAAAAGAGTCATTTGTATAAATGAAAGCGTTTTCACATGCCTCATTGCAGTATATGTGTATCACCTGCAAAAATTGTTTTCATTGCATAGCGCCTAAATGGATTCTCGCGCGATTTCAGTCTCATTTCATAACATTCGTACAATTTTAACGTTCATTTTATGGAAAACTTCACTAGATTTTCCACTTTGAACTGTACTGTCGGAGAATGAGCTTAATTTTTCTTTTCTTCAGGCAGCATTGGGAGTGAATTACCGAGTCCCTGCCATTCCGGTACTTGTCCTCATTGAAATTGCAAAAGTTGTCCGCCTTCTCTCATTCTATTACACTTTTCGAATGCGAAATAAGGACAATATTTTTCACTAAACCATAATGAGTTCTGGAAAATTTATACTGAAACTTTTCGAATAAGCTTTCTGACGTGAGCTGGAGATTCTGTGCATTTCCATTTACATTTATATAAATACGAACTTTTGGGCGGAAATGCCCTGAAGGTTCTTTGATATTGTCTCTGCTAACTTTATTTCCGTACGTGATAGAACCCACTCTAGTATTGCTCGAAAATGTTTGTGGGGAATACAATGATGATTTCAGTACAATATTCATTGTATTCACTTCAAGTAGGTATATATAAAAATACATAGCAACGTACTCCAAAAAATGACACGAACAACTATTCAAATTCAACTACAGAGTGTATTTCCACTCCATGTCGAACATCTTTTTCGCAGGGCTCGATTTTTCAATAAACTGAAAAGCTTTGGAACTCGCTACCTATCTGGATGTGTTCTCTGAGATATATATACAGCCTGCAATTATTCGAGAATACAAATTCCCACATACTTTCCTTGGGATCTCATGATATTCTCATTCTCTGAGCATTACAGGATTTTAATTTCCCTGGAAAACAGAACATAAAAAAAATAAACTACCACACCCTCCTTACGTGAAAGAGTTGACAACCAAACAAGATCTAGCTTTCCATCAGAGGAGTTTTTAACAACGACAATAAGTGTCTTATGTCTCTTGACAAAGGATAAGTATCTCAAGCCATTAGAAGAGCTGCCGGAGTACAACACTAAATTTAGATTCAAAAGGAGGCAGAAAAGCAAAAGTTGAATAAGAAGCTTAGCGGAGGGAAAGTAAAAGAAAGCAAGATTGAATACGAGCAGTTGTAGTCAACGGTCATAGTACGGTGGTTGAAGGTTTTTGATTAAGCATTGGTGCGATTTTGTTTTTAAAACCACTTCTTCTTATTTTGAAATGTAGAAATAACCTCCGCCACCTACAGCTTTTGTACACACATAAAAAAAATATCTTAAAACAAAGCAGCCTGCTTTATATATAATCAAACCAATATGTTCTCAAAAGTAAAGAATAATTTACCATTAAAAAATTAAAATTCACCGAATAAAGCAAACACCTTCACCCAAAACGTTAGTTTCTCGATTCGAAAAATTATTCTTTTCTTTTGAGAACCTATTTTATTGATTATATATAAAGCAGGCTGCTTTGTTCCAGGATATTTTTTTTATGTGTGTATCCTTCTCCTTTCCCAGTCGTCTTTACATGGGACACAAACAAGAGCTTTAGTATTTCAGAAAGTTTCCCCTTCACAATGCTAGGGAATGTCGTATTCATGCCTACTATAATGAGGGAATTACAAGTATGTTACCTCTTGCCTTGAGGCATTTCAAAAGCATCTGTTCGTTGTTTCACTTTGCTCGTTTCGGCTGAACTCAGCTTTTGAAATAGGAAAGGAAATTGTTGGTTAATTAGTGAAACATAACGAGTTATCATCAAACAGCCTTTCAACTATTGTATTCAGAAGCTTCTATTCCCTAATTAATCCTTTTTTTTTAACTTGTATATCTGTTGATGAGAACTGAAACAGAATCGAATATATTCATCCACCAGGAGCTAACAGTTATATTTATAATGCACAAGAATATACAGTATGTTTCCGAAATTGAAGTGATAAATGAAAATGAGAGTAGAAGATGACAAACAAAACGAAATGGAAGTGTACATTTTTGTCGAAAAAAAAATAGAAATAGAAGAAATCTATTTAACAATGAGCTAATCAAGTTCAACACTAGATGTCAAGTAGCTCAGTGGTTGAGACTGAAGCGTTCAAAACCATTGACTGCTGGTCGGCTAGGTTAGAATCCTCAGCGACTTCAGATTTTTATCTGATGGCCCGAGAAAGTGCTAGGAATCGCACGTTAAAAGGTAAGACCTTGTTAATCCTTCGCTCGCACAAGTTTCGACTTTTGAGGGCTGCCGTTCGTAAGGGGATGACAGCTGGTTAACGGAAAAAACAATTTTAACAAAAAACAATACCAGGATACTCACTGCAATAATCCTATACTATAGGAGTATTCGGGTCAAAAATCCATCAGAAAACAACTACTTTCCTGGCTAATACCACGACGAACGTTGAATTACATCCAATGAATTTCCGTGCAGAGTTCCTACAAGCATATCTCCGCAATTGCTAAATGCATGGAAATGTTTGGAAACATTTGGACCACCTATAGATCGATTCATTGGATGTAATTCAACGTTCGTCGTGGTATTAGCCAGGAAAGTAGTTGTTTTCTGATGGATTTTTGGCCCGAATACTCCTATAGTATAGGATTATTGCAGTGAGCATCCTGGTATGGCAGGACATCTAGTGTTGAAAAAAAAAATGTTGGGAGATATAAGGAGGCCCACAGCCTGCGCAAACCGTGCTGAAACACTGCCGGCGAGGAGATACGCGGTTGCATGGAGAATCAAACAAAGGTAACTGAAAGCGATTTCATAAAATTTCATAAACATTTCGAATTTTTGCTTGCTTCAAAAACGAACATTTTTGCCATTTATTGTCAGTAATTGGTCTAGCCGTTTTCGAATATCACATTATTTCACGTTTTGAAATATCTTCCCAATGAAAAAGATTGTTTTCACAAATTTTACACCATTCAGTTTTCAAACATACTGTATAAGTTGAATAAGAAATTATATGAACTATAAATTTCCACTACAAGCCTCTTAATCCTTGGGCCCTAAACAGATATAGTTCAGTAGAAGATATCGTATTCCACCGCCGGAAAACCTTTCAATTGTTTTTCCGAAACCTCCTACATATAGTTCCGGAATCCAAGTTGAAAGGAAAAATCATAGGTTTTACGAAAATTTTGGGTTTTCAACAAATATCATTATTCTAAATTATTAGGTTTATTAACAAAGAACGAATTGTAGCAAATCAAAATACCCTTCCCTTCAATTATAATACAGATTTGGAGGTCTGGAGTCGTTGTTTTTCGGTGCTTAGGATGATAAGCTAACAATATGCACTAATAATTTGAATCAATTGGAAATGAGGGCCGTTATTAGTTTGTTACAGAACTTTTTTTCGACCATATTTAAAAAAAATAAAGATATCTAACTATCAATTTTTATTTATTTAACATTAATCAACATTATTAACTCTATTCAAGATTACTTTAATTTTCCTTAGTGGTAGTTTCATTATTGAAACTAATAATCGAAATTGAACAATGACTGAAACTAAGGGAAGGAATTCATAAATTGATCAATAGAAAATAATTCATTAGTAGGGGTCATTGATCAACGGTTTTGAGTGCGTTAAAATACATCGACAGAAAACGTAATAATTCTGTGTAGAAATGTCCTACACAATTATCTGGCATGGAAATGTTGTTTCATTAGTCCTAAAGGTCACATATATTGAAACCATATTAATCCATTTTGGTAAAAAGATCGCCAATAATTCGTGAATATCAAAAAATAATAATAAACACAAAGAAAAAGCATGACAAATTTTCTAAGATAAAATTATTCGATAATTTTTTTGTATAAGCTTTAGTTTACAAGAAAACCAGGCAAGCTAGAATAAAAAATCGAATTAGAATTTGAATATGATGAAAAATACTTGCAGACCTTACTTTGTGATTAATAGTGTTTCGATATTGTCAACGATTGACCAGTTATAAGCGAAAACAGACTTTTTCACCAAAGAATTGATTTTTTAGGGGTGAAGCCATGTCTCTTCAAAACAGATTATTGTGGTTTTATGATATATGGGACCTCTACTAACATTTTATGAAAAATTATTTATATGCTGAATTATTTGATAGATTTTACTTTAGCGAATGTATTATTTTTTGATCTCCATCAAACTTCTCGCATGTTAAGTTCTAAAACACACAGAACAACCCCAAACCACCCAAAAAAAACCTTGTCACACAAGCACAACAAATAATCACTCTGAACAGAAAAATAACAAAAAAGTGTTCCTCAAACTACACTAAAAAGCACTGTAGGAAACACTGAAAGTACGATTCAAAAAGACAGATATGAGGCAAAAGGCAAGCTTTCGAGGCAATCTACAAAGTCTTTGAACTCACCCTGGACTGAGGTAGACACACACCCTCCGCCCCAGCAACAACGGGGCCGTCGCACTGCAACAATACGACTCAATCAGCCCTTAAATCTCGGGGTACAACATAGGCGTCGTCGAATCATTTTTTGAGAGGAATAAAAATCTCTAAAAAAATGTTAAATTGAGAAATGGCCTTCATCTTTGCATGACATGAATAGTATCCATGGATTTAGTGAGGGATGTTGTTACTATTCAATTAAAAAGTTGGTACAATGTAAAAAATGTTGAAAAGGGGAACATTCTCCATGAAAATTGAAAAATTAAAAATGTGATTTATTTGTAATATCTAATAGTAGTTGTGTTCTGTTAGATATTACAAATAAATCACATTTTTCATTTTTCAATTTTCATGGAGAATGTTCCCCTTTTCAACATGAATACCTCCCAAGAGGTTATCTTGAACGATGGAAAATGGCGACTAAAGTTTGTCTTTCAGCCACAGATGATTCCACAACAGATTTTATGAATGTCTTATTCATATTTTCGAAGTAAAAGTAAAAAATATCTTCGTCTAGTAGTACAGTGATTATTGAAGAGAAGTTTATTGCTTCATAAGTTTAATAAACTGCATTGTTACCTATAAAAACAAATGAATTTTTTTTTATATAAAATTTCACTCAAAAAAGCTACCAGTTATATTCGACGCCTATGTTGTACAGTTGTTTCTTCTCTTTCACTCCATAATTGCAATTGTTTTTTTGTTAAATGTATTTTGGGTGTAGTGAGGTATAATTTTCTGTCAAAGTGATTATTTATTTGCATGTGGCTGAAGTGAAATATGTTAGAATGGATGACATAAAGGCTGTCACGGGTTTGCTAGCACAATCTCATATTTGCATATAGAAAGCACAATGACTTTAATCCATTTGTTTTTTTTTTTCATTTTTCCCCTCAAGCATTTATATTATTCATGTATAATTGTTATTCTTACTTATATTGCTTTTTAATTTATATTACTTTTTGGTATTGATGGCAATAATTTCCACAAAGTACCACAAACTGAGCTTTCATAAATTTATAAACTTTCGTGTAGTCGTAGAGAAAGTATAGTCTTCTACTCGCGTATAATGAGCATTATACGCCCGTTGAAGAATATACTGTTACAATATGGCGATATTGGCCGAATATAAAATTTAGACAGTATAGTGCCACCTAGATGTATATGTTCAAGGAGAATCCTTGTCAGTCACAAGTAGGCTGTTCAAGAGGCAAACACCCCTAGGCAATAGGAACGGAAGAGAATGCAACATGCTATATGAAGAATTGGGAAACGACCCTGTCAAAGAAATGCCACCAGATTGCATACATCACAGTGTGACCGAAAGGGGAAGCATTAGAAAAGTGGCGACCTATAGGCCGGCTAGAATTGTAAAAGAGTTTTCAAATATTTTGGAATATTGATTTTTGTTCGAAAATATGAATATCCATAACATCTGTTGTGGAATCATCTGCGGCTGAAAGACAAACTTTAATCGTTATTTTCCGTCGTTCAAGATAACCTTTTGGAAGGTATTCATGTTGAACATTCTCCATAAAAATTCAAAAATGAAAATATGTGATTTTATTGTGATATCTGACAGAAAACGACTGTAACTGTAAAAAAAATCTGAAAGTGAAAATCCGCATTTTCTTTCAGATAGTTGATTTTTTTTTTTAAATACTTTGAAAAGTATAAAATTTTTCATGAAAAAATTGTTTTTCCCCAATGAACATTCCCTTTGACTATTTTGGAGGTCGCGCCAAACAAGCTCACTCAACATTCATGGGGTGACTGCTAATGCGTTTCGAAAATCATGAACCTTGAACCAAGAGATAACAACATTCTTGTTTCAACCAGCTGAAATTTCTCTAGCGAGAGCTTAATTCCATCTAGGTGGCCTATAATGAGAATGGTTTGAGTAGATCCATTAGCGAAGGTCATAAACACCAAACAAGTTTTTTCTGAGGGTTACTCCAGACCACCAAATGGAATGAATGAGATTCCCACTCCAGAAGTCTACATCGCCTCACAGCTGGATAATTATATTTAGTTCTGTAGCACAAATTCATTAATAAACTAATGGACCATTTCCACGTACCCCGACAGAGTGCTTTTCAAGCGGTCCCAATAGAGTTGACAGTAGTATATATATCCATTCGCCCTTTTGTAGCCCGCTGTCCTCTTTGATGTAGTTGTGGAAAACCACTCCCGGACGAGATTTCCCCGCAGTTACCAAAATCTAGCAACCCCTACTGATTACTCCATCACAGCTATTGATTTCACGAATGTTCGCGTGTATTTGGTCTGAACGCACATTTAGACAACAAATGACTATCGAACAGGTGACTAGATGTACGTACACACAAACTGCAGATTTCAGTGGAAGCACCACGAACATGTTTGATGGCATCTCTTTATCTTTTTAGCTCGGGGCAGGTGAATACTCTGTTCGTAACAGGTTTTGATGATGTTCTATCACTGCACGGGGGTAATTAGCAGTTTCAGCTTTTGGCGTGAGTTTTATTCACGTCATCATGATGAGTTGAAACATGGGATATTTCGAATGAATGCTAATTACTATAGTAGGGAGTAGGTACTGCTTGATAAACAACAAAAAAATAATATATTGCTGAAAGGGGTCGATAAGTATATAAGT
Source organism: Chrysolina haemoptera (assembly GCA_958298965.1). Classification (NCBI taxonomy): domain Eukaryota; kingdom Metazoa; phylum Arthropoda; class Insecta; order Coleoptera; family Chrysomelidae; genus Chrysolina; species Chrysolina haemoptera. The sequence continues at coordinate 632,453 of OY282600.1, forward strand.
TTCAGTGGAATGTTTCGGAACAAACATTGTCTGAAAGGAGAGAGGAAAATGATAGAGTAGAGGTAAGTCTGGTTACACCATTCATAGCCTCCTCACAAATGGCAGAAGATTATTAATTAATGATAAAAATTTGTTTTATAATTCAATCTTCCGCAAAAACTGCTATTCGATAGGTAACTCGTCGGTAAATATCCAACAATTACTGCCCTCTACGGTCGCTGAATTATATCTGTTTGATACTTGGCAAAGTTTTCTACACGGAAAAAGATGATCCTAGTGAAACATTTTCCTGACTTTTTTTCAATTATGATGAGAAAGTTAATACCTATATTTGAAAATAGTCATTTATGCAACAAGTGCAAAGAGTAGGTGTTCCTTTTGCACGAATTTCATACAATATTTTTTCTACGTTCATGCAAAAACCAGAAAATGTTTCATTTAGGTGGCACTAAACTGTAAGGAAGACATTGTTTGTTTAAATCTATCTGCTAAAAGTAATTTAAAAACATTTTGTGTAATTCAGATGATATTCGAAGGAAATAATTTTATTTTTAACAAACTGCATTTTCTAGTAATTTCATAGTCCATTATATAATTAATATGATGAAACATGCAACTATTCAAAACATAATACAATCTCACAAAAAATGGACTAAATTGGGCGTCGATTTGAAAGTTTATGTCTGTCATGATGACAGAACACCATAGTAGAATGACAGATGAGTGCAATAAAGTCTTTATTGCACTCAGTGCAATAAAGAGACAGTTTTTCCATCAAATATAGTTCAATGAAGTTTTGTTTTTTGCATGAACGTAGAAAAAAAAACATTTTAAAAATTTTTAATTTTTAACGCATGAATTTGTAGCTATAATATTGTTTACTCAAAACAAGTCAAAACAAATTGATAAAATTGTTTTTTCCGTTAACCAGCTGCCATCCCCTTACGAACAGCAGCCCTCAAAAGTCGAAACTTATGCGGATTAACGAGGTCTTACCTTTTAACGTGCGATTCCTAGCACCCTCTCGTTCGAATATTGGATAATTCACTTTGTATAATGCCAGGTCAACATCTTACTAGCGCAGGAAGAGTGTATTTTTATTTTTATCAACTTTGACTTTCTGAAAAGTATATCATTACGATAAAAAATTGTGTTACTTATAGGCTACAAAATTTATTCGCAGTAGAACTTGGTGTTCCTACGCAAAAATAACGTGTTGACCGAAGTGTTGATATTGGACCATGGCTAATTTCTAGTTTTTTCAGTTTTATATATGTATTTTACTTGTTAGTATGTAGAATCTGGATTTTGTACTCACATTTCTAGAGTATTGACATTTTGTGTAGGTATAATAGGATCAGGAGAATTTGCCAAAAGACTGAAAAACAGTTTTGTTTCAATAAAATTATCAAAAATAAACATATTTTTATTTGCTTCTTCCATTTTTATTTTTATTTCTAATTCCACTTTTTGACATAAATATCTTGGATGTATTATGGCTACAAAGGGAAGAGACTTGCCTACATGTTCATTCATTTATACTGAATACGAACAGATTCCACAAAGTTCCGAAATTTCTAATTTTTGAAGAGGTTGTACTGGGTGATACAGTAAGGGTAGCCAGAGGTGATGATTTCTTCAAAAGAACCATCAAACCAGCTCATTGTCGAGCTGTGTGCTGTTTCATCTCATCTAACCAGATAATTAAAAACCTTCACTACCTGCTAGTACAAACCAAATGATTACTGGGCTCCTTTATAATAGAGAATAAATTCATCATCCCTTTTATTTTTTATATTGTGTTCTATTCACAATAACATGTTCGATACGTGAAAACTGCTAAATCACGCTTTTTCCAAATTTTAATACATCCATCATGATTTAAGAAGGCTCAAAGTCCGCATATATCGACCAACCTCGAAATAATTTCTATCGACACAACGGTTAAAGCGAATGATTTGAGAAATTACAGAGGGGAAACGCTGTATTGCAGTATATCGAACAAGTTGTTTCCTATTTTATCTAAATAGGTCAATTTGTTATGTTCGACGATGAATTTTCAGTTAACGTTGCTTTATACATCCGATAACGTCAATTTTCTCGGGAAAGCTGTTTTTCCCGGTAATTGGAAATAAATTATGGCTGTTGTGTTCCGTACATCCCAGAAGGGTTCAATTATTCATGGGAGGTAGGAGTTCGATTTGGAATTATATATTTCGAATTTGTTTTGTTGGAGAAGGTGTGGCTGTATTTGTAAAGTTAAGGGGAAACACACATAAACAACTCTATCAACCGGAACAAGAAAATACTTTCATATTTTATTGAGCGGGTCAATAGGATAGGATGTATAATTTCAAAATCTGCTACACGTTTCTCAACATTCTCCCATTCAATATCTCACTTCTCTACAAGAACAGATTTTGATTATTAATATGAAGAACATTTTTTTGCAATCCTACAACTTTATTCAAATGAAAGTTTTTTTGGACTGAACGTAATACCTTCATTTCATAACTGAGTAAATATATTATGCAGTTCCTTACAACAGCAGGATTTAATAACTGCAAGCCGAAGACGCATTAATTAAATTTTATTCGAAGCGGTAAACTGGTTGAAGTACATCATTTCGAGAATGCTTGAAGGAAATTGATGTTTACCTGGGATTTGATGAAAATGGAAAAATACAAACCACTTCACTAGTTTATTCAGTGAGATGTAGCGAAATATTCATGACTATAAAATGAGTTGCTATGGCAAGGTAATATTGAGAAATGAACGGAGTTAGACTTGACTCGAATTATGTTTGTTATCCTTCCCGGAGAAAATTTCTCATTGAACGTATATTGAGAAAGACATTCGAGAACGAAGAGTCATTTATTCATTTGGGAATAATTGAACCGAATTTCAGCCTTAGGAATTCTCATGATTTGATGAATGAAATTCAGGACGTTAGAGTTCCAGATAATGCAAAATTAATATTCTGCCCCACCAGGACATGCTTATTGCCATAATCGTATACATGGAATCATCGGGTAAAAAATCCATCAGAAAACAATTACTTCCTTGGCTAATACCACGACGAACGTTGAATCACATCTAATCAATTTCTGTGCAGAGTTCCTACAAGGCTACCTCCGCAATTGCTAGTTACATGGAAACATTTCCATGTAACTAGCAATTTAAACCACCTAAAGATCGATTTGTGGGTTTTTCCATTATCAGTATAGGGTAGGTCTTTGCAGACAGTAACTGATGACAGTATCTACCCGCAGACCATACTTTCGAAGGATGTATTGTGGAAGGCTCCTTCGATGTCTAGAAAAGTGCATATTGTAATATTTTTTCCTGCCTGATAGTCCTCCAGCTTCTACACTAATTGGTGCAAAGACGTCTCATAACGGAAGTATGAAATTAAATAAAACAATTCAGTTAACTTTTCACGAAGTCTAAGCTGAATGATCTCATGAATGAGAAATGGCTTAGAATTGATACTTTCATCAAGAAATAAGGAAGTGATCGTTTTATGCATTATATTGGAAAGGGAATCAAACATTATCAAACCGTTCTTCTATTGAACATTGTGAATTGAACAAGACTCATATCATCAGTGATTTAAAATAAGAATATCGGTCTATATCGGTTCTCGCCATATTTGGGAATAATTCCAGGAAATCCTCATGACATCTCACAATAAATTCTGAGATCAACAAAACAATAAGGCGAATGTCTGGCATGAACTCTGCGTTATGATATATCATTATTTTGATTGCACTGGAAATGTGTGTTATTAATTATGGAGAGTGGTCGACAGTAAACAATTTGATACTCCTAATGGTGTGTGAAATGAATGCTATGTTGACTCTTTCGTCGTCAGCCAGCGTTTGTTTTGAGAGCCTGTTTACTTTCATTTGCCGAATGAAAGGGGCGAAAATGCAATCTAGAGGACGGTGCAAAGGTAGTCAGTTTTTCTGACAAATCGGTGTGAAATGGATAAATATTACGTAATTTTTGTTCAGTTAATGAAAAGGCTCTGCTATATTCGTTGGATCGTAGTTATGGTGATCAAAAAAATTGTGACAATAAATATTTGAAATAATTTAATCAGATAAAGACAAAAGCATTTTTGACACGTTCACGACTATACGTTAGGTCAGGTCTTGCAAATACTGAATGCTTGCAATAAACCACAATAACTCCTCAGTAGGCTGCCTATTGATTTTACAGATTCTATAACACACTTCAAAAAAACTAACAGAGGAAGAATAATTGAAAAAAAACTGAAAGCCCAGGATCAAGTATCTTTTGAGAAGGAGAATAACCTCTATCCTCAATAGTTGTACAGTAATAAAATTATATTCATAAATAAACAGTGTAGAGTTTGGTCAGGCTCCAACTCAAGAAATTCTACTGATTATACAACTCATCATGAAATTAGTCAACAGCAACAAAGAATTTCACTTACCCCCCTCGAATGTTTGACAACTGTCATATTACGTCACTGACAGTGTTCTATTCTTTGGAAAAAATATTGTTGAAATTGTTAAAAAAAATTTATGGTTGGTTGGCTTTCTTTCCGACCCATAACTGGTCCATAAATGTGGATAAAATCAATTACGAATTGCTAACTTCATTCAGTGGGAGTAGTTGTAGGGAGGCATCTACGGCAGCCAGGCAAGAAGGCCCTCATGGGCCCTTTTTGCCATGCCTTGTCCTCCACATATCTATATTGTATCCCCTTCTCAATCTCCCTTTTCCAACCTTCGTGACCTTCTGATGGAGGTTATGATGCCCGTCCACTTCAAGTCAATTAGATCCCACTTGTTGGGGTTTTTCAACTCCAAAGATTTCAAATCTCAAATAGGCCACACACTGGTACTTTGAATTTTTTTCCCAAGAACCATGCAGTTTTTGATTTGCCTTCAGCCGGTATTATCATTGGTAGTATCCCTCCGACGCTCTTTCAGCTTTTTTTTTCGGCCAGTCATTGAGGGCTGATGCTGTCCGTTTACCACTACATTTGCACGCACCCCTCTATGGCCCTGGACCCATACCAGCTGAACTTTTTTTTTTCAGCTAGCTCCTCTAGATAATCTTCGCATTCCCACACGAGTGCTGAACTTGGTTTAGGATGACGATAGCTCTGAGCGCTGCCTGACTCTCTGAACAGATATGCATTCCTTGTTCCAGTCCTTGTTCCAGTCCTTCTTCCACCTGTTGACTTCTAGCTACAGTGAGTATTGCGGATACTTAAGCTTGAAAAACTGTGGTATATTTTCCAAGAGCGTAGCTTCTTTGTATATCTCTATAATGGCTTCAAAACGGACCCCTGGGGCACACCTATAATATTTTGGATTTAGCGATTGCATATTATTTTGTCACCAGAGAAATTTCATTCGGGTCCTTCATTATACTTTCTTCCGATCCCATTATCAATTGATTTTGCAGTATTGGAAAATGCAATATCGGTCTTGCAAGCCGTCTTGCTAGTAGTCATTTTGCTCACGGTAATAATTTAATTGATCAGTTTCATGGGTTATGAACGATGATAGAAGGGTTCCTTATAATATTGACACAATATCACAACTCAGTTCATTCATTCAGAGGGGATAGCAACTTCACCGGAATCCGTGACAGGTCCGCTGTCGAGAGCTATCACAGCCGCTTCAGCAGACAGCTCGAAATTGATTCTTGGAACAGAACGGCAATCAGGCAAATGACAAACATAAACGCTTTATCGTGATATCCAACTATCCTGAGTGCATCGGTGATGTTTGATATCAATTATGGAGAGTATTCCATTCGTATATTGGAGTTCGATAGACATACCCGACTATAGCGAGGACGTTTAACGCCCTATTCCCTGCGAATGTCTCTTTCATGCTGGACAATGAGGCATGACGATGAAAGTACGGTTCCAGAATGGGAAGGTGTCTATTTGATTACCCAGCATGGAGTAGTATCTTGGAGTCCAGACTATTAACAAGTGGAAAAAAATTAATTTAATTATTATCAATGTTGTAAACGAGAACACCTTGAGATAGCAGAAGAAGATGGGGCACAATAGATCTAACTAGGTCGCAGCGCATCAGTTACCATCCAAACCAACCAATACCAATACCAATATCATTATCAATGTTGATAATATGATTCCACCAAAATATTTATTTATTCTACTCGACAGAAAAGTACTAGCTTCACTGCCGATACTAATTGTTCATTAAAATAATGTATAGATAGATAGATAGATAGCAAGGTAGAGAGATAGGTACATATATAGATGGATACATAGAGTTCTTTACCAAAGTCTCATATGTTGAGCCTACCTAAAACTTATTGGTATTGGTAAGTATGGATGGTGACTGATGCCCTGCGACTTGATAAGATGCATTGTGCCCCACCTTCTTCTGCTATCACAATCTTTTACGATGTACAGCGTAACACTCCATCAATATATGGTGGGGTGTTTCTGGATGTTCCCCACAGAATCTGCAGGTGCTGTCCTTCTCTAAGCCTAGCTTCCTCAGGTGTTCTTCGAGTCTGCAATGCCCCGTTAGAAATCCAGTGTCTTCGATCTTGCTCGGTTAAAATTGCCGAGGAGATCTTTGGCCTGCCTCAGCCCTAGAAGTCTTAGTCAGTATGTTACTCTCATTGCTTCTTTAGCTTTATTGAGTTCTTTGCGGAAGTAAGATTTTCCAAGTTCGCAGAATGGTTTTCTGCCCGATCACGATTTCCTTGTTCCGATATTTCCTCCCAAAAATGGGAAATGGGAAAAAGTTTAGTAATCCTACTGATGAAGGTAAATTACTTGTGTGGTGAAGGGGTAAAATACTTTTTGTTCTCACCGATATTTCCTGTTGAGGTTGAAGGCCCAAAGACTGCTGCTCAGTTCCCTCGGGAGTTTTGGACCCGTCCGTGTACCATGTTATGGTATTCTTCCCCAGTGCTCGAATGGATACTATGTTCCATTCTCGCTTGGTGTTTAGTTCCGTTAGAAAAAATTTCTCGAAACTAAATTTCCTGGTAATTGCGTCCATATACCTATACCAATACCCATACCTCAAATTTATTCGTATATGAAGATATTTCTGAAAGTCTCTACAATTTGACCAGTGACATTAGGGAAGGGACCAATATTAACATTGAAATATTCTATTTTTACCATCATCACATAACAGGTAAAAATTAACATTCGAGTACTAAAAATAACGAATCAATTTTATTTACCTTTACGACTGGAATTTTGTTTTTACATTCCGAAAGTTCTGTTGATAAACGCTAAGCTGCTGTCAGAACAAATCGCATATTTTGACACTGCAATTGAATCATGAAATAACGTTTAGAATTGGATTGAAATTGAATAAACTTTTTAGTGAGCGCGATGAAAACTTCAATTAGGTATGTTTATTTGAATTTTGAAAGGTTATCAAAATTGGATCGACTGAATGAGTTGAAATAGTGTACAGTATGTCAATCTAGAATGAATAGCCCCAAAATATCATAGGAATGAAATGAAAAATGAAAAATCAATTCTCATTTGAGTGAGCTGTTTGAACAAATATGTCTTCATCTTTATACAGTGAGGACCATAAATCCGTTGCCTCCACGTAACTTCTTTATTCAACATATTACAAAAAAATATTACATACAAAAGTTGTACGGTTTCATTCAAGCAATCAAGGAAATTTTTTGTATGATTTTAAAGGCTGAAAAAATAATTTACTCAAGTTGAATGGACCTTCATTACCCAACAATGCCTTAATTTGTATGTTCTTTTTGACGCACATTCAATAGTCTTCATGTTTCAGCTATATAACTTCCAGCACATGAACAAGTTATATTGTTACCACACTTTTTTCAACATTCATCGGTATTGGTTATTGGTGTCGTATGAGTTAGTATTGATCTCAATCTATTAACCATCAGCTGAAGGTCTCACGTACAGAGTAATTTTTTTCGTATTCATGTTGTCTTGACATTAAAATGTGACCCATCTTCCAAATGTGAAGAGGTTAGTTTACGACTTTTTTTTACAACTAGCGTAACTTGTGGTGTATATTTTCTTGCTATCCATCTACGTCTGCCATTTGATTCATGAGTTTTAACACCTCTAAATGCGATAAGTTTCGCATTCACTTAAAGCAAACAAGAGATTCTATCAAGCCTAATTACCGACTGTGTGAATAGTATAAGTCACATCTGAAAAATGAGCAGAAAATCTAATTGGATCATGTTACCGCTGATATTCATGGAAAAACTAATACATTTCGCGGCAGCACGATCATGAGCGGTTCGCGTGACGATTAAAAAAAACAAATCCGGTAATGATCATCATAAACGCCACTCCATTTCGCTCGTATGGCCGCGTCAAGCTATCAAATTTCTGATATGGAAATGTGCGGGTTTTAGATTGGTTGTCGTATTGTAGGTCAAGAAATATAAAGGTCGTCTGGTCAATTGATCTTAGGTTGGACACAAGATCAGAACGTGGCTAAAAAAAACGAAGCAATTCTAAAAGCTGGTTTTCACTAGTCGCACAAGAGTGGTACAGTGGGGAAAACATGTAAGGCACCATACTTAGAAAAAAATCCTTTCAGTAAAAACGCAAAGGGAGAAAAAGACACTTTACTTCAATGTAAGACATAAGGTTATGACAATTCCATAAAATCGACGACTATAGATGTGGGTCAAATTTAACTTTCAAGATTTGATTACAGACACTGGGACAGGTAGAACTAATTGAAAACTTGCATGTATTAAACTCTCTCACCGTTATCAGACTTCCCCATGTAATTCCTCTTTTTTACAACATTTTTTAAGTGAATAATATCCAGAAATATGTGAAAATTCTTTAGTTTTTAGTCAATGCTCAGTTAGAAATATTCTATCCGATTGTTAATGTTTTATCATCTCTGAAGACTGGGGAAATTCGGCGCTCTTCTGACCTCGATATTCTGAACAACATACTCGATGGAAAAAGATTTTCTAGCAGTTGCTATTGGATACCCAACAATTCTGAAAGGAAATAACCTTGTTCTAATTGCTACCAGCAGAAACACCAATCAACGTCCAACATCTCCCATGACATTTCCACTGTGAACGATATAAAAATACTACTTCATGAGGCATTCTTTACTCAATTCACTTTAACGAGCTTCTATAATTAAAACTACGTTCGCCCAAATCGATAAATCCCACAGTTCTCTCGTAGGAGTCGAAAAAAGTTCATGAAACTACAACCAAGAATAGATTTATAGCACGTTTGATGATCATCCAGCTGAGAGTTCTATCAACGTTTATGACGTTGATGACTAGATCTAATTGTACTCTGAAGTGTTAGTAGATGCCCGTGGACTTGGAATGGTATATTCTGTAACAAGGTTCAGAATGAAAAATTCGATGCGAGTGGAAAAGCCAGCGCAAGGAACCACGAGCAAAACGAATTTTCATTCGAAAGGAGTAACAGACTGTGCTTTCTCCACAACCACAAATTTCACATATAATCAAATGGAATCCAAACGAAAAATCATTTTGACATTTCATTTCACATCTTGTCACTATGATGCCAGTCAAGGCTAACGTAATTATTGCCACAACAGTGTCAGAATATTAATTCTTATGCAAGTGATTGAATGAAATACACGCAAAATGCATAAGACAGCAAGTGTTTTAGAATATTTATTCAATATCAAGAACGTGAATATTACCATTCTGTTAACAAATATGATTTCAGAATTGGCAAATTCATTGAAGGTTGTGGAATAAGAAAATACGGGGTGTCAAAATTTCATTAGCACAATGCGGAGTGAGTTTGGTTGATATACATGTATTTCATGGGATATTTACTAGTAAACTACATCCTGCGGGAGGAAAAGTGGCACTTTACTCCCTAGTAATACAAATAGATATTCTTTGACTCTTATTTTTTCCAAATCAATTGAAATGCAGTTTTTAGCGTCTTTTCAGCAAGTTTTGATAACGGATGCAGATACAGTCTCCGAAACGTCATCGTTTTTCGAAAAAGAGAAGTATTTTTTGGTTGATTTGATCTCATTTCTTCAGATAGGCAAATTCGGATACATTACTCACAAAAATTAATTTCATTCAAGACAGCAGTCTTGTGAAAGCAGTAACTTATCAGACAAATTAATTAATTTACCCTTTTACACTTGCACAGATTTCCTTGGATTAACAATTTTTCACATTCAGATTGTGGAGGTTAAAAAACCCAAAAAATCATGGCAAGAATCATAGCTTGGGCATTTTTCCTACAATAGTTATTCAACTCATCAGGGTCTGGACCAGCAAAATTCTTCGAGCCTTTGAGGGCTTATCAACTTCTTTCGGGGTCATCAGGTTGCCCAGATCACTGTGCTCAGGCTGGCAAAGCATACTGCAAAAGGCTTCGAACTGCGCTAGAGCTGAAGTCTCTACGTTAAGTGCTTGTGGATACTCATAGATGGTCTTCCAGAATTAGTATTATTAATAATAACTCTTCGAACACCTCACACATTCTTGAAACATCCAAGTAAACTCATCTGGAAGTATTTCTCATACTTCACTTGCATTCAATATGTTTGAAAATCGACCTGTGTAAGCGTTTCCTTCAAAATAATATCCCTTCATAACTGCTTTCCACGGATGAAGCTTTGCTGAAAGCTCCATTACTGAAATATTCATAACATTTGGAACTGATTCGGTGGAAAACAGCCACGGTTCATTTGAAATGCGGACATGTGGAATTATAGAGTGGACTGACAGGTCGTGGGCAAGCGGGTGGTAAATAGTTGAAGTGGACGGCATTCCTAATGAAGGCTGGAATAATTCCAGACTGAGTGACACCGACTAAATTGGGCTGTGATTTATTCACTAAATCATATACCATTCAGCAGGCAGTACTGTGATAGAAATATATAATTTATTCAGTCTTTCTTGTATTTTGATATTTGGTATTTTGATATCTTGTAGTTCCTGACATCTTCCGTAGGTCGTCCAATTCACATATCGATACTATGATCAGTTTTCTAACTCAAAATTAAACTTCCTTATTTGAACATGAAATATTTGTAGTATACTCCTATTTTCGACAAATCTCTGCACTCTCAAGTATAAATATTTGTAGTCGTCGTCAATTTTCTCACAAAAGTCAATTTGATTATTCTCTTTTCTCTTTACTGTTTCATTATAGGTTATGATATATCATATTCTATATTCTCCTTATTTTTTCTTCTTCTTTTACAATCTATGTTTATCTCAGTTCCAATTAAAATCACTTAGTATTTAGTTAGGAAACATGTAACTAGGTTAATCCTGTATGTTTTTCTATACAGACATAAATAAGTAAAAAGTAAACTGATCACATCTTAATTTTAGCTCATGAGTCACTACGTTCTCTCAAAGGATGTTGCATAAATATTAATACCATTATCGTTCTGATTTTTACTCAAAACTTTTTGTTAGAATTCGAAAACGAACGACTAGATTGCAATAATATATTTTTTTGTATTTGCCTGTATCCAAATTTTGGATGTAAATTCAATCTGCTTCAACAAGAGTTCCTTCCATGTATTCCATGGAATACTCGTCCTGCGGACTCGTTGTATTTTCAACTTTGGGATTGCAATTCATTAATATTCCAAAAAATTATCGGTAATAATCATACCACTTATTATATTACCCCTGAGTATTCACCTTGATATGACAGATATCGTACATACATTCTCATATTGATGAAGTAAAATACAACGTGGAAAAAGTATATCTCGAGCAATAATTCAAGATACTGGTTTGGGATTAACCCAAATAAACGTGCTTTGGATTTATAAGGTCGAGTATTCTTCATGTTGTGTTTGTAGTGAGTTTGAATTGCTTCTGTTTAGAGTACTGCTGTGGATGCGTATCAATAAAATTAGTAACCAAAGCGTAGATTAAAGAAAGGAGTATTAAAGAAGCTACAATTGAAAAAAGGGCACCAAAAGTGATTCGTTTTTGAGTATATTTGAAATAAAAATGCCTTCGATTTATTGACTTTTTTTAGCTAGTCAAATTAGTAATTTACGTAACAAGTCCGGAAAACACTGGTTTTTTGGACAAGTGGACAAGATTCTGGAAGTACGTACTTTCCGGACTAGTTCGGGAAGTGATACTTTCTCAAAGATCGTCCGGGAAGTACCTACTTCCCGGACGGATGCCGAAAAAAAAGATTGTGTTCGTCTCTATTTCACATTTGAAGTGAAGTAAATTGCTGAAGCGGAGCGCCACGGGTTGTGATAAATATGGCCGCCCCCACCCAAGGAATCTTTGCCTTTGAGTATACCAAGCCCTGGTTCAGGTCTGTTAAGAGTATGTCTATCTACCCCGAGATTCCATATACAGTATCGGAAACTTTTCATCTGGGGTATTGACAGAAATCTACGCGAGCAACAAGGAACGCAATGATATGATAATACCACATAAATAAGAGAGACGCACTACTGCGCGCTTCTCCTGTTACTTCGCCCGACGAATTAACAGCTCACGTCGATCTCCCTTCCTCGAGCGAGTAGAGGAGAAATTGTAGTGCTCTTTCAACATTATAGCAAGCTGTTCTTCACGTTCTCATTAAAGCACCATACCCCAGATGAAAACTTTCCGATACTGAATATACCAATAGTACTCCCCACTAAGGGCAGCTTCTCATGGCCAATTCAGACCAAAGTGATATTAAGGCATGAGAATTAATAATTACTAGAGACTGAGCAATTAACCTTTTCAGCAACAGTATCTCCGAGGTCACACTAATGGACAAAAAAACTTTGGTGATCTCAAAGAGGGACCATGACTCCTGAAAATATACTAGATTCAATTTCAAGATATGATTAACAGAATGGTGGACGTTTCTGAATACGTTATACTCAAAAACGAATCATATCTGTAAAAAAGTAAAAATCATTACTCACCCTATGATCCTTAGGCCTCGTCTCCTGCCTCCTAGGCGTACCTCCCTCAGCGTCCGGATAGATGAGGTTCCTAACCGCCCCGACGAACCTCGGCTCGAAAATAACACTGGGCAGCGCGAGCAACGACAACTTCGTGTTGTACCACATGGGCATACCGCCGACGAAAACGTCCGAATTCGTGGAGAACCTCCCGAAGTTGAACTCCTTCCCCCTGGACGTGCGCATCTGCGACACCCCGTCCACCGTCAAGATGGTGCGGTCCTCGTGCCTCTGCACGTGCACCTTGTGCCAGTGCCCGTCGTTGAGGTCGCGGCCCACGGTGATGATCTGCGCGCCCCCTCCCAAGTTGTATCGTAGCCTTAGCGCCCCCTCCACCAGCTTGATTTCGAAAAAGTCGTAAGTCCCGCCGTCGTCGGTGTAGAGCAGCAGGCCGTTGGGCTGGTCGGTTTTGAACTCGAACTCCAGGCTGCCGTTGGTGCCCCCGCCCCATTTGCGGAACTGGGAGAAGGAGTTGGTGGAACCGTCGAGGAGGAACCCGTGGGAGAGGCAGAGGAGGGAGGCGAGGACGACGAGTGGACGCATTTTAGTTTTTTTTATTAAGACGCGCGATTGGATATCACTTCGGCGGTTTTATAGAATGCGGGTTTCATAGCTGGGCGATACGTGGGGGTGGCTGATGGGAGATCAGAAACTGCGTGGGTGTGGGAGATCTAGTTGGCGCGATGGAGTTTAGCACACTATGCGGTCTTTCCTGTAGGTCACTTGCTTCGGTTTTACTTTGATGGCGGGAATCTTGGATGATGAGCTGAAAATAAAAGAAATGTTTTTGTGAATGGTTTATTTTCCATTTTATTCATTTACACTCTATCAAATGTTCGGTACATCAAAAAACGAATATATACTTCGAAAAGGTCTTGAAGGGTGTAGACAATATTCAATCTCTAGATAGTATGCCAATTTTGAAGCGGCTATAGCTACGAAGATTGAATTTTATTTTTTAGTACAAAAAATTTTTCGTTAGAGAGATGCCGTGAGAACAAATTTTCTCGTTTATTTCAAGACCATATGCATGTTGTTGATTTGGATTATCCGCAATTTCTTGACTAGCAGACGTCATCACTAAAGTGGGGTAGGGCTCTTTTCAACTTGAAAACCATGGAATCAGGGACGCGCCAAGTATTTTCAGCGCCGTCGTGCGGAATAATGATAGGCGCCTTCACCAATATCATAATATTGACCCAAAATTACCACCCTTCTCTCAACACTGTCGAAATTTTTGAAAAGAAAACTCTATACTTTTTAGTACTGATGACTATTGTCTATATTTATTTGTGACAAACGAAAAGTACACTAAAAATATTAATAGATTATTGTTTTTTTACATAAGGAGGAGCTTGATGTTTTGTAGCATTGTCAAAATTATTTCCGGATAAAATTTCAAAGAGAGCATCGTAAATTTCGCCCAACTGAAATCTTAGAGGGGTTATTGCATCAATTCGGGTAGACCATCTAGTGTCTGACAAAGGCTTTAACGTCAGACTTGAAATGTTACCCTTCAAAACAGACCTCGGATTGGTTAAGGCAGGAAAAAAATTATATAATTCTTGAACAGAGAAAAACGAGATGTTCTGCAATACCAGGACCACGCTTATTGCCATAATCCTATACAATAGGAATAATTGGGTCGAAAATCCATCAGAAAACAACTACTTTCCTGGCTAATACCACGACGAACGTTGAATTACATCTAATGAATTTCCGTGCAGAGTCCTACACGGATGTCTCCGCAATTGCTAGTTGCATGGAAATGTTCATTGAAACATTTTACCACCTACAGATCGATTTCTGGGTTTTGCCCTCATCAGTATATGGTAGAGACCTACCCCTCAGAAAACAACTACTTTCCTAGCTAATACCACGACGAACGTTGAATTACGTCTAATGAATTTCCGTGCAGAGTCCTACAAGGATGTCTCCGCAATTGCTAGTTGCATGGAAATGTTCATTGAAACATTTTACTACCTACAGATCGATTTCTGGGTTTTGCCTTCATCAGTATATGGTAGAGACCTACCCATCAGAAAACAACTACTTTCCTAGCTAATACCACGACGAACGTTGAATTACGTCTAATGAATTTCCGTGCAGAGTCCTACAAGGATGTCTCCGCAATTGCTAGTTGCATGGAAATGTTCATTGAAACATTTTACCACCTACAGATCGATTTCTGGGTTTTGCCTTCATCAATATATGGTAGAGACCTACCCATCAGAAAACAACTACTTTCCTAGCTAATACCACGACGAACGTTGAATTACGTCTAATGAATTTCCGTGCAGAGTCCTACAAGGATGTCTCCGCAATTGCTAGTTGCATGGAAATGTTCATTGAAACATTTTACCACCTACAGATCGATTTCTGGGTTTTGCCTTCATCAGTATATGGTAGAGACCTACCCATCAGAAAACAACTACTTTCCTAGCTAATACCACGACGAACGTTGAATTACGTCTAATGAATTTCCGTGCAGAGTACTACAAGGATGTCTCCGCAATTGCTAGTTGCATGGAAATGTTCATTGAAACATTTTACCACCTACAGATCGATTTCTGGGTTTTGCCTTCATCAATATATGGTAGAGACCTACCCATCAGAAAACAACTACTTTCCTAGCTAATACCACGACGAACGTTGAATTACGTCTAATGAATTTCCGTGCAGAGTCCTACAAGGATGTCTCCGCAATTGCTAGTTGCATGGAAATGTTCATTGAAACATTTAGACCACCTTCAGATCGATTTCTGAACCCAGAAACCAATTGTAGGTATAGGGTAGAGACCTACCCTATACTGATGAGGGCAAGAACCCAGAAATCGATCTGTAGGTGGTCCAAATGTTTCAATGAACATTTCCATGCAACTAGCAATTGAGGAGACATCCTTGTAGGACTCTGCACGGAAATTCATTAGATGTAATTCAACGTTCGTCGTGGTATTAGCCAGGAAAGTAGTTGTTTTCTGATGGATTTTCGACCCAATTATTCCTATTGTATAGGATTATGGCAATAAGCGTGGTCCTGGTATTGCAGGACATCTTGTTTCTCTCTTGACAAGCTTATTGTGAACAATGCAATGCAGATTTTTTAGATTTCTTCAATTCTTGAACAGTTGAAAGAAAAATGTATACCAGAAATAGCATTGCATTGAATAGCATAGCATTAGCCATCAAGAAGGCCACCAAGAAGGCCCAGACAGTATAGTCTGAATCACTATTGGGGAAAAATGCCAGTATCCACCACCACCGGGTGAGAGTTTCTAACTCAAGGCTGGAATAGAACCAGTAAATTCCTGATCAAAATTCTGTGGAAATCGACGTATTTATCCTTCAAATCGTAGATCCATCACATCCACAAAATATGAAAACGATATGTAATGTGGCACCCATACGCATGCAAGTGTCTGACCGACTGACAAAATGTCGAATCCATAAAAAAAATTCATACGCTCACGATACTATATATCTCATCCAGACCCCTTTTATTTCGTTTTTCTTCGTATGAAGCTAGTAACTCGGTTACTGCTGAAACGTGTAATCGATCGAAAGTAAATTGAATATAAAGTCTCTTATTGTGTTCTACTAGCGAACATCCACGAACAGTAATTGGCTATCGATGAAAAAGATGATGGATTGGAATAAAATCATGTTTTCCTTTGGTCCAATTATTGGACCCATCCAGTGGCCTGAATAGTCTGGTAAAATTCGACATATGAATGGATATTTCGAAATCATCTCGGTTTACGTTATTTGGGTAAATTGATGAATCTGAATTTCTTGAATGGTTGTCAACATTAATGGATTTTTCAGTGGAATTATTTAAAGCTTTGCTAGTGGGGTTTTTGAATGAGAATATTAACAGCCCATCAATATAAAATCTGGATACGACTATCAAGTCAGATACTTTCCAATATATGGTGGTGCAAGACTGATTTACGTTTTGATTTTTATTCGAAAATATGAATAGGATATTCATAAAATCTGTTGTGGAATGAACTGCGGTTGAAAGACAAACTCGCTATTTTCCATCGTTCAAGATAACAGGAATACCTCCCAAGAGGTTATCTTCAAAAATGGAAAATAGCGACTGAAGCTTGTCACAACATATTTTATGAATATCCTCTTTATATTCTTAACCAAAAATCAAATTGCAATGCCCATGACAGGTTCATGTCAAAAAATAACTTTCAAAGTGTTACCGCAGAAGAAATATATCCATCATTTTTATCATTGATGTATATAATTGTTTCTGAATAGCCTGCTTTCCAATTCTATCAATCTCCTTGATGATGAACGATTTCTGTGAGTGACATTTTTTAATAACATTCTCCCTATCTAATTTATTTGATGAATTTTCAATGAAAACTAGAGAAAATTAAATAAATCAACTATCTGAATGAAAATGCAAATTTTCAGATGTAGTTCAACGTCCAGCGTGGCTGTAGCAGGGGAAGTACTTGTTTTCTTTTAGATAATACAAAAAAAACACATTCTTCAATTTTCATGGATAATGTTCCCCATTTCAACTGATATATGCTTCGACAAGATTCATTCAAGTGCATACATGGAAAGGCTTAGGGCGGAATTAAGACGGACCGCAATATGCGGTTGCTGTCGACTGCACTTTGCAGTCGCATCTCAGCAATACATAATTTTCAATAGGGTGAAACACTCGAGCGTCAACGTGCAGTCAAGACTGGCAGCAGATGCCATGTTGCTGCTCAGTCCGCCATGCAGTCGAAATGCGGTCGGAAAAATAACGTAGATAAACGAACTGCAAAGTGCGGTCGCTACTCGTTGGGCGCCGGTTTTGAGTTTCAAGTCGTCAGTTTTTCGGTGATTCTCTTGTTGAAAGTTGCGTGCCCACAATAAAATTGAATATGATTTCAACACAGATGCTTTCGTCAATGATATACAAAAATAAAGAATGTTTTGCAATATAACTGCATCATAAAGTGACGAAATTGAAAATAATGAAGTATGACAAGAAGTAATTATAGATCATTACCTCTTTTAATATTAATTCCAGAGTTGAATGAATCCAAAATATTCGTCATTGTCTTCGTCTTTTATAACGTAGCAAAAGAAAGAAGCAACGGTGTTTCCTCTTCAAAGCATATACCATTTCATTCCCATAATGCATAATGCAGCAACGTGCAGTTTAGATGCAGTCAATGCGGACTGCTCTGAGCTGCCCAACCCGACTTCACTTGAAGTTGACTTGAGCAGCATTTATGAAGTCGGCAGCAACCGCATGTTGCAGTGTGTCTATTTCCAGCCTTAGTGCTTAGTAATTTCGAAAAGTGCTTCGGAGCACTGGGGTTACTAAGTGCTGCGCCTTTCCGTTAAATGCTTCGAAGCACTGAGCACTCAGTTAGGAGAGTGCTCGGAAGCATAGTGCTCAGAGGCACAAAAGTGCTTCGAGTGCTTTTACGAACAAAGAGCACTGTGCTTTGGGACAGCTCCACTTTATATCTGTTAATATTTATGATGAGAAATAAAAACAACTTGGAATTATTAATGTTGTTACTTCGTTTCCCATCAGACGTTAACACCTGGACCCCGAAACGCTCTAAACATCACAAATCCCACGTTATAAACAATCGCAAAGATAACGCAACTCCACAAAAAAGAATTCGGACAAACGGCCATAACTAAGAGAGAAAGGGCCGCGCTACCCCGCTACAGAAATGCCACGTTATGTTGTAACAAGCGAAACTTGTTATCTTTTATTAAATCCTCCGACCAACAGAATCCTCGCTATTCATAACATAAATTTCTCGGAGGTTGACGTATTTCATTTGGCTACATCCCGCACGAAAATTTGTCTGTCCAAACTGAGAAATGGAATTATGGAATCACGTTCAAATCCTAGGAATTCTGCTTATTCGTGTCAATTTGCTGGGGTTGATGGGTTGGTCAGAATTCCCCTTTGATTCGTTGGGTTTTCTGTAGTTGTGTGATAACAAAGGGTATTTCCATATGGATAATATCCCTTACATTCTTACACAGGTTTTGGGAGCTGGACCTACTGATTACTACCACAGACAAATGTAAGCCACACGTGAAGAAGGAATCGTAGCGCTTTGAAATGCGTTAACCCGCCACTGCAAATTCTGGCTGGGCCGAAAATTAGATTTGTTATAACTTTGCTAAAAATTATAGTAGAAGAAAAAGAAAAAGTGTTTAAGGTTCCTGAAGACTACTACTTCCTCATGCAAATATACCACGTGAGTATCTGAGTATCTGAGTACCCCAAAATGTGTTTACGATATATACGGAGGATCCGAAAGTCATGTATATTTTAATTGATATGAAATAATTATACTGAAGCATGAATCAGTACCCTCTTTGGACCTAATGCAACGATTTAAGGCTTCTGAGACAAGTCTCACTTATACATGCTAAAGAAAAAACTAAGTTTTACTCCTGCCTCAGTTTTCAATCAGAAAATGTTGAAAATAAACACTCATACACATCCTGCATAAAAAATTTAGTATGTGATTTCAAGCTCGAGGTTTGCACTTCAAAACAGTGTTGTTAAACATATATGCAGGATATGAATAAGCGATTATTTTCAGCATTTACTGAAGAGAATGCCAGTTTTATGGGTAAGTTGAATATGAGGCAGGAGTAAAACAATTTTTTTTTTGGCATGTACTCAAATATTCGCATATTATATTTGCATGAGAAGGTAGGAGTCTTCAGAAACGATATGAACTTTTCCTTTTCCTTCTCCGATCATTTTTAGCAGAGTTATGACCAATCAAATATTCGGCTCCGCCAGAACTCTCAGCGGCGGGTAAGCGTTCAATCACGTTTTATGAACATTTCATGATGAAAACTTCAATTTTTTCAATTAGCAGCAACGAAAAAATCACGGAATATTTCCATTTTTTGTCACAAGTTCACCCTGTCATTTCAACACTTTGGCCACTTGAAACCCTAATGCTTATAGTTTCTGGGTGCTAGAATCTCTCCTAACATTCTGTTGATAGACATGGCAGCGACGATAAAATTGTCCCAAAACACTTTTTTTGTGCAAATGCAAAAATTGAATTTTCCATTTGAAAGCCACGCGGGCCGCTCAAATTTTTCATCATTTCATCAACACTTTTATATCTTTCAGTCCTCTCAAAGGCATAAACGAAAGAATCGTACCAAACAAATTTCTCACGAAGGCCTTGCTTCATTGGACTTGTCACGCCTTGGCATCCGCGAATGTCAGATTAACTGTTTTCTTTCTTAGTTTTAACTTCAGCTGCTTGCAACGAAGGTATTTCGAATAATTTTTATCTGAACATTCCACAAATCTCGGTTTTTGGTCGAACAGAGTTTTTTTAGTCATGAATTAATTTTGTCAGTACCTGTGTGGTCCAGTGGTACGGACCCGAGGAAAAGTTAAAGGTTGTTATAAGAGCGCTAGTTCGAATCGTACGGGTGGAAGATTTTTTTTATTTTTTCCCTCAAGCATTCAGTTATTCATGTATAATCGTTATTCTTTCTTATATTGCTTTGTAATTCATACTACTTTTTGGTATAAAAAAGGCAATAATTTCGATAAACCACAAACTGAGCTTTCGTCATACATTTATAAATTTTCGTGTAGTCGTTGACAAAGTATAGTCTTCTACTCGCGTATAATGAGCATTTTTCTCTCGGATCCTCAATATCCTCTACAGCATGACAACCCATTTTGTTCTATCTCTCGGTAATTGGGTGTAACCTTTGGAACAATTTTTGAATGAATAAATAAATAAACAAATAGATGAACCAAAATGACTCTTGAACAGATGCTTCAGATAAATAATTGTTTTTCATTCAATCTAGCATGCGAGATATAATATCAGAATGCGGTCAAACGGATATAAAGATTTTCGAAACAGCCGCCAAGTCTCAAAACGATACACAGCCAACATTACAAACATTTTTTCAATAACTTTTGCCTCAGATCACCATGAACATCTACACAAACACTCAAATTCGATAATTCACAAATTCGCCAGAAATTCCCGTCCCACAACACAAAACATCAAAACAAGCGCTTCGATCGGCAGACACAACCTCACTCACTCCGCTCTCCAACCCTGCACTACTCCCGCGGCACAAAAACCCCCGCAAAGATACCCATCACTTACCAGAAGCACTATCAGCACCGAATAATCAAGTCACCAGGAATTTGCTACCGATTAGCACTACCAAACAAACGAAAGCAAGCAGTCGATTCGCGGTCTGTATACGATTGTTTTGCAGCGCCTTCTCGGATCTCGGCCCTCTTGCTGCACTGGCGCTGCGCCTTGGAGGGTGAGAGCGCGCAAGTCGGCATGCGCCTTCGCCATTTATTGAAGGCTGATAGAGACATTGGTGGCGGTTTCTGGGAGTTTGAAATCGCGAGCGACGATGGGACTGAGATAGATGGGATTTTAAGAAGTTCTGATGGGGGACCGAACTAATGCCTTCAAATTATAGCGAACTGAGAGGAAACTTTAAGGACATTAGATCACTGAAATATACAGGGTGACTCATTTGGAAGCGATATACTCCTCAAACATTATAATTTATTATCCGATTCAGAAGTTCGTTTTTCAATGGATGGAACATTTCAAGAAGAAAAAGCCGAAACATGAACATTACGTCAGTTCTCGCTCAAAAAGTTGTCATTCTCAAGAGCTGAAAACTTATTAAATTAATAATATACTATTTTAAATAGAATTGCTACACTACACTACACTACACTACACTACACTACACTACAGTACACTACACTACACTACACTACACTACACTACACTACACTACACTACACTTCACTACACTTCACTACACTACACTACAGTACACTACACTACACTACACTACACTACACTACACTACACTACACTACACTACACTACACTACACTACACTACACTACACTACACTACACTACACTACACTACACTACACTACACTACACTACACTACACTACACTACACTACACTACACTACACTACACTACACTACACTACACTACACTACACTACAGTACAATACAGTACACTACACTACACTACACTACAGTACAATACAATACACTACACTACACTACACTACACTACACTACACTACACTACACTACACTACACTACACTACACTACACTACACTACACTACACTACACTACACTACACTACACTACACTACACTACACTACACTACACTACATTACACTACACAACACTACACTACACTACAGTACAATACAGTACACTACACTACACTAACTACAGTACAATACAGTACACTACACTACACTACACTACACTACACTACACTACACTACACTACACTACACTACACTACACTACACTACACTACACTACACTACACTACACTACACTACACTACACTACACTACACTACACTACACTACACTACACTACACTACACTACACTACACTACACTACACTACACTACACTACACTACACTACACTACACTACACTACACTACACTACACTACACTACACTACACTACACTACACTACACTACACTACACTACACTACACTACACTACACTACACTACACTACACTACACTACACTACACTACACTACACTACACTACACTACACTACACTACACTACACTACACTACACTACACTACACTACTTGCGAGCACTTTTCGGGATTACTAAGCACTAAGCACTAAGCCTTTTCGTTAAAAGCTTCGGAGCACTAAGCACTGAATTAGGAAAGTGCTCGGGAGCACAGTGCTTAGGAGCACGAAAGTGCTTCGAGCACTTACACGAGCACTAAGCATTGTGCTTTGGGACAGCTCTGGTTGAGATGCGTTTTAAATTTACAAAAAAAGGTTCATTAAGTGGGCGGGAAAAAAAGTGGCACCTTCCTCCCTAGTAATACAAATACCTATATTTTTTTTCAAATGTAATTTCACATCTATCAGACATGTATCTCCATACTGATTGGGAGTCTTTTAGACTAAGCTGACTAAAAATATTGATCCGTCCTCGTATATCATATGTTCCATTGATTTGATACATCGAATGTCTATGGTAATAAATCCACATCATTATTCATTTGGATTCCAAAACGAATTCCCTTGCAACAATTAGAGAATCACAGCCTGTCACGGAATTCCATTCCAGCGGAAATTAATCAAACCAGGCAGATTTTTTGGATAACGGAATGCCAATGAGTTTTGGCGACCGGCCAGCAATAATAGTTCATCGACATTCTGCTGCTGATAAACTGAATTCATATTTCTCGCCGATATCGATCAGCAGGTGTAATCCAGTTAAATCGTCTTGGGATGTGCCTGTTGCAGGAAATAAAATAGTATGTTTGGCAAATAACCTCAAAATTTCCGGATTTTTAATTTTTTTGCCAAAAAATCATAAAACTACGCTTAACGGCTTAGCCAAACCGCCAAAAAAATACTTCCGAAAATTCCAGAATTTTTTCAATATTTTTCCCGTATTCTACGCCATCAACTCAACATGACACAATATTCGAAAAATGAGAAATGATAAATTTAAAAATCGGGCTAACTCAAAGTGCACACGTTTGTAAAAACGCCCACCAAATCTATGTTTGACTAGCAATCGATTTCAAATTCGGTTAGCGTATGGAAAAAAGATTGAATTTAACGAATATGACATAGAAAAAAATTAGAAAAATTTTTGGCTGGAAAATGGCACCTGCAACCTCTAGATAACATTTTCATCCGACGACCGAATCGAGATAGAGCAATTCTGCGAACGCCAATCGATTCAGCATGCCAAAATTAGTATATGCTGTGGTTTTCGAGTCGATCGGCACAAAATGAATTTTCAGCCGAAAAAATATCAAAGGGATATACCTTAAAAATGGCCAAAAATCTAAAGTCATTAGATTAACTCGAAATTACCACCGATATACTCAAAATTTCATGTTGATTACGAAAATGTATGATTTGAATATGTTCGGATACACGGTGTACCATAAAACGAAGATAAATGTGCAACAAAAATTGTATCGCACGAATCCAGCATCCTAGCACACAAAACCACCTATAACACCTACAAGCGAACTGTTAGGCCAGCAAACAATAACATCATCTTGTAGTAAATTTTCTTAGCTTTTTTTTATATACCTATGCTACAGCCTCAAACAAAGCAGATTTTTCATTTTCAACGTTCCAGTAGTTCGTTCCCATGGATGACTCAGACCAAGGTATCATTAATTTACAAAAATCAATAATTTTCAAACATTCTCATGAAAATTTGTTTTAGTATTTTACTCCGGTACCTTTGGCGTAGCAATAATGGATGCACCATTCACATAAACAAAATATATCAATTGCCTTTGTACAACTCTGAAAAATCTTCTTGTGATATCACCCCGTTAATCTAGCAATATTTAACTGAAAATTACGTTCTAGGTCATTTTTGTGAATATCTGGTGCTCATAATCAATAAAAACTCCAATCAACATTCAGATAACCAGCGGGAAATTAAGTATTCACTGAATCGCATTTCTATCCAACGCTGGGAATAATTTCAATTGTGAATTTTTTCCCTTTTCTTCGAAATAATTGATGAACTCCGAAGATTATTTTTTCGGGTCATTACTCACGGTATTTTTCGGTTTGACAAATTGAAAGCGTATTAAAAAAAAAGAGTGAATAATATACGTCTGACACGAAGGGTTTCGTCGGCACAGACTTCGTGCCCTTTCACCTATGTTGGAAGGGTGGTATGTAGCCCGATCGATTCAATCCAACAATCTCCATATAATATCATCAAAATATCGCCGGATAAGAATGGGGGTGGGTATAAAACGAATATTTCGGGAAAATGTGTAGGAAATAAGGCAAAAAAATACACAGAGTTGGGAAGCGTGTTCAATCTCGACCAACGGTCTCGCAATTTTTTCATGTCGGTTTTTCTCGTGAAATTACTGGTTGGCAAAATTATTTCGTTGAAGAAAGAAAGCTATTGTGACTGAAAATTCATCGGAAACCGATAGGAGGAGCGTGTCTCAATACTTCCTCAACCCTTCTTTTCTCTGCATCTTCATTTTGCCATTGTCCGTGTTGTACTCAGGAAAACCTGTGGATACAACTGTGGTACCCCCAGAAACCAAAGGCACAAGGTTACCGATTCATTTTACAGGGATATCCTCAAACTATAAGCAACTGGAGAAAAGAACCTATATCAGTTCTTATCAAGTCCGACAACAATTCGTATAAACTCGCGAAATGATGCATCTCTATCGGAGCTTGCATCCTAAATCATTTGCTCCACAATTATACTTCCCCAGACAACGGAAGATCGTGGATTTTTGAGTTTGGAGTGTCAACTCAACAGAATAATTCTCCATAGAGCATGTGAAGTAAACAGGAAATCAGATTCCCCATCCTGCATAGTCCGTCACCATGAAGGATCAGAGCATTCCTTCTCAAGGCATCAGTCCGGGCAGCCGTGTATCCGACACTCTACAGAGTGACCCAAATTCTGTCTCCGAGTCCAAACCCATTCAGCAGAAAGCTCACATTAAAGCTGAGTGGATTGAGGTCCTCCTGCAGATACATAAGGATGAGTCAGTGAATGGGGGTCTACTTCAATGAAATTGAAGAACTTATCTTTCCTAAATATTTGACCTTCGCATTCCCCCAGATCAAGTGGGCTGAAATCAATAATGGCCCTCAGAATGGCGTCTTCCAGACCTTGGTATACAGTAGTCGTACGATAATTATTTATACAGGTCCTGGACGCTAGATCCAGAGGATGTTATGAGGTTCCTGAAACCATAATGGATTGGCCGTCTGCTTGTCAAGCTTATGCAGTCTCAGTCTATGTCCACAGGCATAACGCGTTGCTGCGAGAGTTGTTCTGCCATCTACGACACTCGTACGGTATAGACATTGGTGTCACCTTATGCTTAAGATATTGAGTCCGTTGTAGAGAATGAGAAGTGCCGAAACTGCCGCAACTGCCACTCCCCACCCTCAAGCAAATACAAACTAATACCAGTCAGACTAATGATTTCATTTATGTTCAGATTGAGGTAGCCAAAAATGATACTGCTGACCTCAATTCAGTGGGAGGGGTTTTTGTGAGGATTTGGATGGTGTTTGCCGTCGGATAACCAGTAAACCAATTGAAAATGGTGCTACAAACCTCAAAATTTCCCAAATAAAAAGGCATGAGCATTATGGAAATAGGCTCAGCAACCGGCTTACCAGGCCAAACAACTCCTGTGAAGCGAAGGAAAACTCCATTCAAAATAAGCTGCAGAGAACTCCTAATATCCTAATATCCTAAATATGAATCATCTCAAATCTATCCAAGATGCCAAAAATATTCATATAGTTCATGAGTTCTTGGTAACTATCAGGCAAAAACAATTTCAGAAACTAGCAGAACGGAAATCGAAAATTTAAGCTACGATCAGTCACTTTTCATTGGGAAAAACGAACTAAATATCGAGATCTGTTCTTCAATCTGAAAATGAAGTGGCAGGAATATGCACCTCATGAATACAAAAAGCTGCCATCCTTAATTCATTTCGTTTGCTCAGAGCACATGATTCTTGTAACGTTGTCTGACCTATCCTAGCAGTGATTAGAGGGGTAAAATATATGAAACATGTTATGTCTTCAGGTGGTCAATTTCAACCACTTGGGAGATAATATTCAATGTTTGATTACAATCAGCAATTGCACAAATAGATGTGAGATGTAATTCAATGTCGTTGTGGGGAGTGGTTGTTTTCTGACAGATATACGTAAATTGTGAAAAAAAGGGAATGTCAAATCGTTTCATCAATCTTAAACTCTCTGTCACGCTTTTCGGACTCACATGTGCGTTTGTATTTAACTATTTCAAATTAATAAATGACAGTTGGGAGTTCCAAATATAAAAAAATATAACTACGTGCTGTCTTCCATGTTATGGCAGAGTTCGTTTCACCTTAGTATTTTTCATGAAAGAATCCTCTAATGATTGGCCTATAAACGCAACAAATTGAATCTTTTCAACTTTTACGCTTGTAAATATTTCCTTGATTTTACAATATCCCATTTTCAGATTTTGGAAGGCTATAATCCCAAAAAAAATGTCGAGAACACACAGCGTAGTTCATGATTTTTAGTAGGTCGCCTAAGTTATTTGTGCCTTTTGTTCCATTGTGTGAAATCTCTCTCAAATTTAATTTTCGGCAAACTCGGTTATGAATAACTGGCAACCACTGCTTCTTGATTTCAACTCGTCAGGTTCGCCAAACATTTTCGAGCTTTTGCATGACATCAAAATCCTTCACTTCTCCATAGAAATTTCCCATTCAGCAAACAGAGCAAAAAACAAGTGCAACTTGTTAATCCTCCACGACTTTTGTGATTTTGATTTCGGTATGACCTAGCTTCCGGCAAAGCTTTTCGCACAAACCATTATATGTGCATGCCATTTAACTTTTAAAGTCTGAGAACTTCTCTCATAAATAATTCCCATATACATTCATTTCTCTCTGGTTCTCATATTAATTCGATGCCTTTAGTCAAAGAGCCAGAGCCGCAAATTTTCCCTGAATTTACTCAAGCTGCTTTTTCGTCAAGTTGAAGTACGCAAACATACCATGGTCAGTCACGCGAATCGTAGAACAGGTGATTCAAGAGCGACATCAAATATGTAGCATTTACCGGGGTAGATTGGATTATTACTACGAGCCTCTACACCGCGACCTTTTCAGATCTATTGTGTGTGGCTCGAGATCATTTAGAGTTCTTTATCTAGCCCTGTCTTCGTTACAAGACTCCAAAGGCTAGTTTTTAAAACTTCCATGAATCTGGGAGCTCTCCCAGCGTAAGAAACATTAGCCTTGACGAGCCCTCGCAGTGGCATAGTTTGATGTTTCCTCTTCTTCCTGGCAGAACCTGCACAGCATTTCTTCCGCTAAACCGATTGTACTCATATGTTTGTTGAGGCTACAGTGCCCTGTGAGAAGTATTCTAGTAGTGTTCCTCCTCTGGCTTAGTAGATATTCTGTGAATGTTAGCTGCGGTTGTTTGATAAACTCTTTGGCCTGTCTCATTCCTGGTGTATTGTTCAACCATTCTTGAGACTTCTGCTGGGTATTTGTTTTTGGTACAGCTTGTGATATACCGCTAAACGATTCTGGGCCTTACTTGCTCCTTCTCGGGCTAGTGTATCGGCCGGCCTCTTCATTGCATCTATAACCTGTGTGTGCTGGTACCCAGGCTAGGGTCAGTCTGTTCTGACTGCCCTGCTCTTTTGGGGCTTCTATGCAATCTCAAACAAGTTTTGAGGTAACTTGCATTGAGTTGACTGCTTTTATCGCAGCTTTTCTATCTGAGTATATAACAATGTTTTTTTTTCTTTGAAAACTCATGCCCTATTAGCTCTTGTGCACAATGGTGTATTGCGACGATTTCTGCTTGAAATATCGTCGCTTGTTTGCCTAATCTCAATGATATTTTCATCTTCGGCTTGGTTCCGTAGACGCAGGCTCCTGAACCTTCATTAGTTTTTGAGCCGTCAGTGTAGACAGCGATTTCCGCATTGATGGGAGGTCCCTCCTTCCACGCATTCCTGTTAAAAGTTTTGTCAAAGCTATATCTGGGAAGTATGCCATCTGATGGCATTCTTGTGGTTTTCCAACTCTTCGTATAGCGTGTTGTAGTCTCTCTCCTGCATATTGCTTTTGGGTGCTTGTCCTCTAGCAACCTGCTCGCGACTGACCTGGCTTCGCCTTGTATGTAAATGTGAAGTGGAGGCAGGTTGAGCAAGACCCCTATGACGGCTGTTCGAGTGGTTCTCATGGCCCCGGTGGTACTCGGACATGCTTGTCTTTGTAGTCCTCCGAGGTGTCGAACCACTCCTACCTCCTTGGTCTTTGGCCACCATACCACCGACCCATACATTAACAAGGGTCTGATAACTCTGGCATAGAGCCATGTAGTCATTTTTTGGTTGTTGTCCCCAATTATTTCCGCACATTCTCCTGCACAGATTGAAGGCTACTGTACTTTTTTTTATTTCTATCCCATTCAGTAAAGGTGACCTAAGTCCTTCCAGTACTTTTTTCCAGCTCCTTCTCTTCACACCACTTGTCGGTTATATCTAGGGCTAGATGTGTAAACTGTGAGCCTTTTGCCTTTTGCAATAATCTCAAGGTCGTCGGCATATCCTAGGCAATGAAAGCCTCTGGAAGATAGCCTTTCAATTAACCCGTCGAGTAGGGGCGATAGCACCCCTCCCTGCGGACATCCCCTGATTGCTCTAGCTGTTAGTGCTATTCCGCCAATTTACCGGAGTAACAAGGTGTTTCATAATTGAATGCTGATTTTAAAGGGTGATGATCCTTGAATGATTTCAAGAAAAAATATACAGGGTCGCTGATATGTATGGAAACGGGCGATTATCTCTTAAAGTTGAATAGCTAGCGAAAAATATAAAAATACAAAAGTTTTAGGATTTTTTGAAATCCATTTTATTAATGTAAAATCAATTATACAGGGTTAGTCAAAAAGTCAGGATGAAACAAAGTTTGGTGGTGCTACAATCGATTCTTGTCTCAAAACCCAATCGTACTGGATTAGTATGTAATTTTCAACTTTATTTGATCCATTTTGTTACCCCGGTAACTGTTACATCTTTAATGTCGCTTTTGAGTCATATATTCTTCTGGCTCTCCATCTATTCCTGCTATATGGAGGGGTTTAACATTTCCCAACAAGTCGCATAACTGACATCGTGGTTAAGATTGCGTTTCCAGGGAAACATTGTAATTGAAATGAGCCGCCTTTCCGACGAAATTAGTGTTATGTTCGTACAGTTGGGAAATTGTGTTCGAAGGAGATTGTATGCATGTATCGGGTTGAGCTGTTCCATTCTCCGAACTCTTCCAACTCCGTTTACTGTTGTTTTGTTCGGCTTTATGGCGGAAGTTGAGATAACTAGGCAATTGATGACTGCATCTCCTGTACGGATTTCATTATGCTTCAACTGGTTGAAAATTTGGTTATTTCAGGAGTTTACCCATTGTTGTTCTATACAGTGTCAAACATAAACTTCGCCACATATGGAATTTTTTTTTTATTAACAAATATAATAAACATTTCACGAATAATAATATAATAACTAATCTCTTTATTCTTATTATACTCCTATTCCTTTTTTAACAGATTTGTTTCCCGTCTTGTTCGACTGTGAAATCATACCACTGAAATGGCCTTTGAAGTATTCGTTAACCTAGATGGAGCATACATATTCACACTATATTCACTGCGACTGCAACTGCAAATGGACGCTCATAATCCCTTATTGTTATCAAAAATTCAGATTGAAAACACATAACACACGGAGATGATAATATATCTCGTGAAACAATTTTTCACTGTTGCTGCCGTGCAGAATGCAGGATTTTCCTTGACACAGATTGATTTATGATATTGAACGAAAAAACCACGGCTACTGCCAGTAGCGCACTCTGAAGTTTTCTTGATACAAATAAATTTGTATCAAGGATCCAGGGTTTTTCACCTGCCACAAATTTCAATGAAAATAATTTTTGGCACACAAGCAGTTCTTGAGGGGTACTAAAAAAAAAAATCTGCACGCGAAAACGTATGGAAAGTGGGGAAAATTCATCGATAAATGAAAAATGTAATTTTACGAATTTTGTTACGTTTTCCTATCGAATTAGCTCGACAAGTTGAGTTTGTTCAAAATTTCAGTGGGTCAAATTCAAACAAATCAAATATAACACACATTTCCAAATTTATCTTGTCATAACTGAATCAAGTTTTTCTGTAGCCGTTGTTTTTTAGATCGCTCATTTTTCATGACTGATGTCTTTACAATCGACGTAAAAATATCAAAGTAGAGATTTCTGAAAAAGCGTACCTGCTATTTTATTGCCAAGACCCTGTACTTTAGGAATATGTATCCAAAAAACATTCAAAAAGTAGTCGAATAAAATATGGTCATATACAGTGATTTCCAAAAGTTTGCAACATACGGGAAACTTTTTTTATTATCGATTTGTTTGTCAGAAAATTTAATTTCCAAACGGTATACAGGGGAGAACGAAAAATAGAATTTAGATCAAGTCTGAACTAGCCTGACTGTGATTCCAAATTTGAATATTGTTTTCAAAATTCTACAGCTTCTTTGAATAAACTTTTTTGATAACGTAAAAAATAAGGGTATAGTGTACACTTGACCAAAATTTCTATTTTTTGTTTTCCCTTGTACACTGTTTGGAAATTTGAAATATCAATAACTCATATGCAAGTATTCTGCAATGCACCAATTTTCATCAAGAATAACATTTTCTGACAAATGGATAATAAACAACTTTCCATGGGGTGCAAACTTTTTGAAACTCACCGTATATAGTCAACACCACATTTTGATTAATCTATTTATGGAACTTCATAAATAGTATGTTTCACGTGTAAGCAGATGGGTGAAGTTCGACCTCTCTTCGGATCCTATACTATTCACGCTTCCCGTTCCTGTTGATGGTCCACCATTTGGGGAGTTGCCAGACTTGCTTATTATGCTTTATTTAGTCTTTGTATGTATATTTTGAACTCGTATAATAGATCCGGAAAAAATGGAAAGACTGATTGATCGTATTACAGAAAAAGCATTCCGGCTGCGCCCGCCGTCTTTCTCGAAAAATCTCGCGTGTTTGAAAGACCTTTTTATCCACTCATACTTTAATATACTATTATTCGCTTAGGAACAAATTATTGTGCGAATAAAATGCTATCTGAAATACTTATACAAATAATTAACTATTATGTGTTTCAGACATTCCATTTTTCTAAATTTACAGACAGACAGAATAAATACTCCATGATGATATCAACCGAGTGAGACTCAAACAAGTCCATCTGATGAAATTCCCGACAACTAACCAGATTTATCAGTTCGACACCAAATTGACTTTGAAATTTTCACTCGAATAACACTGTTAACATTTATGGATGTGTGCTTTCTAGTTACAAACGGATGGACCTAATTTTGTAATCCGGGCATCCAGTGATGAGGTTTTATAATTCACTTATTCAACAATTTATTTTGAATTGGCTTCTGTTAAACAATATTGTTTCTCCATAATGTAATGTGGGAACTCAAAATCGAATTTGTTTGAACAGTAAACCAATTACAGTTTGTGAGGCATATTTTACAAAACAAATATTTAAAAACACATTAAAAACGTTTTTGGGTCCATTAGCTTGATACGAAAAAGTGCATAATTTCATGAAAAAAAGTTTTGAAAAATTAATGACTTGATTGACGACTAATATTGACGAAGTTTGTCCTTTTATGAGATACCTTAAGAATTGGAGTTGTGAATATTATAGGAAATGATTTTTTGTTTTAAGGAAAGTGTGTTTTATGGCGTTGAAAGTCGCCAAATTGAAGCAAGAATTGGAGAATGGAAAGCTAACTGCTGAGGAGTCAGTACTCCTGAAAATACTCTCGGTGAGCTTGAATTAGGAGAAAATCACAAAATCTATTTGGAAGTTAGCCTATTGGAGAATTTGAAGAGTTTGAGGCAGGACCTCCAAGAAAATTCGACAAGTTTGAAAGAGAACTTCGAGCAAATTCGAGAAGAAAATTCGAAGAGTTTGAAGTATGAACTTCATAATGAATGCATGAATCTGGAAGATTATCTTCTAGAAAATTTAGAGGGCATGAAGGAAGAACTTCAAGAAAATTTTAGGAATTTGAGAGATCTAGAATAAACGCTTAAAGAAAATTTAAAAAGTCTGAAAGACAAGCTTGTAGGAATTACAAGGAAATTAAGAGAATAACTCTGTGGTGTGGCGATCCGCATGTCGTGCAAATAAATGTGTGAGGCTTTAGTTTAACAATTTTTTCTCAAGGAACAGCGTCAAAGCAAGCACAAACAAATTCGTCCAAATTAAACCGAGCAAACACACATCATAGAAGTATTCGCGAAAACGAACTTTCGTCGGTGGAAATTAAATTGAACAATGGAAAACAGCACGACGGTAATTAGTCTTGCGGTGAATTTCCAGCGAGCATACTGAAGACGGTTGAGGAATTTCATCATTTCCTATTTGAGGGCAATCTGCGGTCCTAGATTGGATCGTGGAGCCGGGACGTGATTGCTTGCACCCAGATTTACCACCTTTCCGTTTGATAATTCTGCTCCACGTGCATGAGGCCGCAAAATATATGAGGGGTGACTTTCAATTTCATATCTTAACGAAGTCAGGGAGGTCTGAATTATCAATATTCATTTATTAATATTCTAGAACATTTTATATTTGAAGAAATGTCTGAATTCTGATTATTTTCATTGCGCACTGCCATTATACAGTGCTAGTCTAAAGTCCGTTCCCCTTCTACTAATTTTTGAACCACCTGGTATATCGCAACGAAATTTGGAAGGCTCAAATAGAAGATAAAAACCTACTTTTTCATGAGAAAATTCCAAGAAAAGTTTCGAAATGGCAGCTAAGCGCCATCTTCAATTTTTTTTTTAAATAGAACACCCGGTATATCATTAAATGATCGGTTAGGGACAATCATAAGGAATCCAACAACACCAAGTTTGATGCTATTATCTCCGAAGACTATGGAGATATCACCTATTACTTTCTCCATAAGCTGAATACGTGGGAGAGAGAAACTTTTTCTGGCGGGTCAATAAATGCTCGCTTACACTATTTGAGCCTTCCAAATTTCGTTGCGATATACCAGGTGGTTCAAAAATTAGTAGGGGGGAACGGACTCTAGACTAGCACTGTATGGATTGTTTCTATGAGCACGACGTTTCAAACTGTTCAGTATTTCCGATTGTTTTCAAGTGTGCGCTATCCGCCACACTGATGAGAGAAACTTGATATGTCCTGAGGTAATTAACCTCTTTTCCTGATTGTATAGCCAAGCGTGGTAATGGGTGGGGGTTGTTATACAACAACAAAACGTACGAACAATTAGATGGAGTCTCAAGGGAAAGCTCGCTAAGTCCAGTTATCGCAAACTTTGTCATGGAAAAACTAGAGAAAAAACAATAGGGACGGCAGAATATAAACCCAAGGTATGGCTACGATATGTTGATGACACATTCAATTGGGAGCCATGGACCAGAAAAACTTAATACATTTATTAAACACATCAACGACATACACCCGAATAATCGATTCACCATAGAAGGTGAAAAGGACAAGGAACTTACTTTTCTAGACGTTCTCATTTCGTTGAAAGGAGGTCGCCTGGGGCACAAGGTATATAGACACACACTGATCGATACCTCTATAGCATATCAGATCATCATCCATGCCAAAAACAAGGAACAATAAAAACTTTAGCGGACCAAGCCAGAAGAATTTGCGAACCAGAACACTTGGAAGCGGAACTGGAATACTTGAAAAACGCCCTTCTCTCCAATGAGTATAAAGAACATGAAATTGAACGTTGTATAGAACAAAAAAGAAACAACGTCAGCGACAGCGGATCTAGTAGCAGTGAAACCAACATTCAAAAAAGAAAAGCATGAACCCATATATAAACTGAAAAAACTGAAGGATCATTTGAGATCGACGAAGGACAAATGAAAAGCGCTAAGCTCATCTGGGGTATACAGCATTCCATGCACCTGTGGCAGCGTTTATATTGGAACTACGGAGCGTTCCACGAATACGAGAATAAAGGAACACAAGGCCAGTTGTCGGTTAGGACACACGGAAAAATCTGCCGTCGCAAAACATGCTCTTAACATCGACAACCACAGGGTAGAATTCAAGGAAACCCGACTAATTTGCACAATATCTGCAGACAATGTACATTAATCAGTGAGTAGTTAACGGGGTAACTGTGGACATCTGTCTTGATGCCTACCACAGGTGTTGGCGAAACGTCGATACATCGCATAATATAATAAAGGAATTTTTATTTTCTCATTTTTCATATTGATCTCTTACCCATCAATTTATTGTAAGAAACATTCTGATTCACTGAGAGATATCCTCTTTATAGCCAATACTTGCCCTCCCAGACAACTCCCTACCAATGCCGCCACTGTCGAGGATATCGTCGAAAAATCGATCGAAAGTCGCGTTATGCCGAACATGTTCGAAGAATGCATCAGGAATTCTCCAATAGAATGAGCTTGAGTGTCGGAATACGAGCAGCTTGGGGGATTATCACGGATAAGCGATAAAAAACACTTCCGTTTCAATGTTTGACGCGGGATGTTTCATCGGCCTAATTGGTTCGAATAGTGACGATGCGGCGAAGGAAATTGACCAGAGCGCCGATGGAAAGCTTATGTCGTGGAGGGTGATCAATTTGCAAAAATTACCGATGTGGAAGCAACAGTCTTGATACAAACTGATTTTTGGAGATCAGCGGTATCGCAGCGGAGTTGTTGTTGTTTCTAGACACGCTTTATTTTAATTTTAATTCAATTGTTTTACTATCATTGCTACTGCGATGTCTCTCCATCTTCAGGAAGATTTGACTCTACTAAAAGATATTACATAGCAGCATATTCATCACTGGTTACACCTAATGACTCTAAAGCTATCAATTGGGTTTCTAATTTGTCGAATAAAGACGCTAAAGACATTACCAGAGTCAGTAGTTCTCTATCATAAACGTCAATTGAGAATTCATACCTAGCAAATCTCGGTTTGAGTTGTTCCACGGCCTGTCCATAGTTGTTTGCAGATGGTGGAAAACTATCGACTAAAGCTTTCGCTGCTATACCTGGTTCCATTGATTGCAATGAATATTGGAATTTGTCCTCCTCATCTAGTTCAGTGCCTTCGTGGATTTTTCTAAATTACAATCCTATCCATTTTCGGACATCTCCGTCAAAGATCATTTCAAATTTTGGCAGTTTGAAATGTCTCCTGGAGTTTGACGTTCCTATTTTCGATCTTGGAGTGGGATTCTGTGTACCATAGAATTGTATTGTCGACAGTTTTATCTCTTTCTATCCCATGAATTCAACCATAATGTCATCTCACTTTTTCTATCGACAATAGAATTCTATGGTACACAGAATCCCACCTCTACTGCAACTAGCTTCATCGGAATTCCTTTCTTTTACTAAGGCAAACTCACATGTAGACCTATACATTATTAAATTTTCACGAAACTTTTCCCTTGCTTCTTATTCTCCTTCGAATTCGTCGTCAATTTGTATCATTATATAGATCTGCTCATCGTAACTAAATAATCTGGACCCTTTATCTTCAAGGTAGGCTAATCTGGCAACAGTATTATCCTTCCTCAGCGACTTTGCGATTAGTTCTAGTTCCAGCTCATTGCAAGTTTTGATGAACATTTGTCTCAACATGTCTCGTTCTCTCTAAACCTTCTAGAGATTTTCCATAGTATGTTCTGTCACAGTCGCCAATTGATGTAGAATATGGAGAATTGATAAGAAAATACGAGGTATAGTAACTTTTATAAGTTCACTTCTAAATAACGTCAACAGTCTTTTTCTCAACAATATATGAAAAAAAAAATGAATTCGAATAAAAATACAGCGTGCCTGGAAATAACAGCAACTCCGCTAGGATACCGCTGATCACTGCCCTTGGAATTGGATGTTGGGCACTATTTTTTCCAAATAACTTTAGAGATTGAAATCCAGGAGTATCAAATCTGGACTACTAAGAGGCTGATGCTTTGTTTCGTTCCTACCGATCCATGCATCATTGAAAAAATTTCTTACAGTCAGAATAGCGTCTTGTAGAGCACGATTGAGTTGCCACACCGAATTGTTTCAATTATTTAAGTGGATGCCATCCCGAATATTCAACGCTCCATTATCCAGAGAATTCAAATATTTTTTTCCAGTCCAGGGACCTCTGAAATATTATTTGTCCGGTAGTTTTTCAATTTGCAAAACCAGTCAAAACATCCAAACCCGATTACTCTTCTAATTTTAAATAGAAAATATATTCGTCAATTTCCAAAGTACTCAGTATCCTACCCTGATATATTATAAAGTATGTTGTGTTGTTCACCATTGATATTCAACGTAGAAGGGAAAGCTTCGATGCTGCAGAATTTTTTATAACTTCCGCCCTTATCGGTTCCAGAACAATTTGCATCTTTATCGTTGGACATAAAAACATAACTATACCCACAAACGATGAAAAATGAAGGCAGTTCACGTTCTCAGCAGAATTCCCAGACATATTTTCTCAGTTATGGTCAAATTTGGACGTTTTTACCTAGTAATACGAGAAACGGAGCTGTGACGGTTTCTTTTTCTTTTATGCACGTTCAGAATTATCAATTTTTCGTTTGTTTTAAAACCAGAATCTCAAGAAGTATGAGCTTTGAAGGATTTTTGGTTTTTAGGATAGATCATACACTAGCTGAAGATTCCTATTGTCGTTTTCAATCTTTTGTATAGGTGCAAAGATAATGACTACCTGTACACAGTGGAAAATAAAAAATGAAACCGACGATTTTTTAGGATGCTGTGATCAGTTGAATGAGAATATGCCGCGACAGTCAACTTCTGAAAAACAAGCAATCCAAGTCACAGAGGATCCCACACCACATAAATGGGAAATTGGTTTTTGGTGAATTTGTCCGAATTTTTTGTATATTGTAGAAAAGTCCAGTCAAACAAGAGAACACTTCAAACCTGCTTTCCTGCAGCCCTTCGGCATCCCTTCGGCATCCCTTCTTGCAGCTGCAGGAAATCATGTTCAGTAGCTTTGACGGGGCTACTTTCCTCAACATCATCTTTGGGAAAAGGCCTCAGGCTGTAGCAATCCGTCCCCATTGCACCTGGTGGTATATCTGAAATGAATATAGCTCCGCAGCATCTTGCGTGGTTCAAATTGGTCTTGGCAGCAGCCTTCGTGAAGAGCTGGTATCGCAGGTCATTGAGAGTTTAACTGCACCTTTCCCTACCGTATAGCTCAATGAGGATTTTCTCCCCGGCTTCAGCTACTTGAGCAGGTGTAGATTGTAGAAGGGTCGTACAGGCTGTGCAGCCTCACAAGCACTTCGACCTTTGACCCTTGATCTATTCGGGGCTCAGGATTCCGAGACTTCTTATGGGGTTTATCAGTTTCCTGAGAGCTAAGTTTCTGATGTCGGAAGGCGTTAAGAAGGCCCCTTCCAGCGCTGAGAATTCGCAAAGCAAATGTTCTGCAGTTTACGCGAAGTTCTAGTACTAGCGGCAACTATCACTCTCAGATTCACCTATTTTTTTGAGGTGGTACCCCAGAGGGCAGTGTCCAGTGAGGACTCCCGTGGCCATCTTCAAGTCTTTCTTGTCCCACTCGAGAAGCTGTTCAGGTTTCTTTGGCGATAGGCACACTAGCCTTTTCACTTGTCTTTGTCCTGGTACTTTATTCCAGTAAGGTTTTATGTCATCGGTTTCCCAGAGTTGGAACTCTTTTTTTAAGTGGGCTATGGAGAGCCAACAGAAGGGTTCTGGGCCGGAAAATTGTGTGTTCAACCCTTCTTTGGCAAGGCAATCTTCCTTTTCGCTGCCTTCAACTCCTCTGTGACCTGGCACCCACATCAGGGTGACCTGATTGTTTGCTCCCAGTTGTCTTAGGGATTGTTTACAGTCCCAAGTCAGCTTAGACTCACAGGTGTATGACCTCAGAGCCTTTAGTGCTGCTTGGCTATCTGACAGTATATAAATTTCTGCCCTTCGAGTGCCTCTTTCAAGGCATTCCTGGGCACATCATTTCATAGCATGTATTTCTGCGTGGAAGATGGTTGTGGGGTGTTACCAAGGGGTTTTTAGAGCCTGAAATTTGGTTCTGTAACGCCCACTCCAACCCTTTCGTCCATCTTAGATCCATCTGTGTACCACTCTGATGCATCCTTTCCCAGTTGAGGTTCGTTTTGAGTAGGTGTTGCAGAGGAACTAGAGAAAACTGCAGCTTCCTCTTTCATGTTTCTGTGGTATTTGAAGCAACTTGAGTTTCCTTTGAAGCACGAGGCGGAACCACAGCCACCGATGGTGTGAGTGAAAGGGATGAGTTGACTGTCTTCATATGTTGAGGTGGTGCAGGAGACGATATCTGGCATTTTGCCTCTTCCACTTCTGGCTGCCGGTCGTAGGTTCAAAGTCTTGCGATTGCAGAATATTTTTTCGCTGCCCTTCGTAGGGAGACGATTTTTTTTTCAACAATAATAATAATTATCCTTAACTTTGTGCACTTGAGGACATAACAACAATCTCCCGTCCGCCTCATCTTCCTTCCATTCCTAGAAGTATTCCCTCGAATCAACAGACATTTCACGGAATTGCTATCAAATTTGACTGAATTATCGGCGCCGCCAGTCATTTTCCCGGTTACACGAGCTCACGAGCTTTATCTCTTCAGCTCCATTGTTCAAAAGGCGAACGCGAACATTCTGACATCGTCGGTCGGGTTTCTCTTTTTGTTTGAGCATATTTCCGAACAATTGGCCTCATCGTTGTTTGATGTGTACACGTTCATCATATATACGTGCTCCGCCGCTTTTGTAACATAGATGGGGGTTGCTGCTTTATTTGTCGTAGACGGCGAACGTACAGTGCATTCATTAAGGCACGCTTCTCTTCTTGTGTCTCTGAGACGAGAAAATATATTGGTTTACTTGAAGTCCCAGCAGACTTCCTGCTGGAATGTTGCACACAATTTGGAATGTCAAAACAACGTCAATTGTTTTTTTCCATTTTAAGAAATATTGGCAGGCGGTGATAGAGGAGGGGCGTGAAATTTTGTGGTTATTTGTGAAAAATTCTGGAATCCGATCGCAGCGCCACCTAACGGGTCTAATTGTGAATATACCTAAATCATCAATAATTTCCACGCGACTTTCCTGCTAGCTAAATTTTCGAAAACTTTCCTCAGTATCTTTTCAGTGCGTTCTATAACCTTCAAGAAAATCCGTTCTGTTTGATTCCACGGATATCTCGGATTTTCTATAACTTTCCTGAACCTTCGGGAACATTTGAGACTTTTTTTTCTTATGTTCTAGACGTGTCCAGAAAGTTCCATTACCAAATATCTATATTTTAGTGGCCAAACTTTCGGGAACTTCGTATGAGTGTCACCTGAGTGTCTTTTCATTACAGTCTGGGAACTTTTAGAGACTTTGTTCTGATTCATTCCAAAGCGATCTAGAATTTTCTAGTACTATCCTGAAGCTTTAGAACATTCAAGGGCATCTGAAATTATTGCAAAATATGTTAATTTCCAGTAAGATGAGACAACATTTTTTTCCATACTTACTTTTTGTGGGCTTATTAGTATAACACCAAATTGATCTCCGATATGAGAACTATAAAAATCTCTAAACAATTCTTCGAATCGTTGCTGGCATACGCTATGCGCCAATGCGACAAACTAAGGGGTAAATTTGCAATAAACATTTTTTCGTCGACCTCTACAAAAAATTACATTTTACGTACTAATTTCCGGACGAAAAATCAACTATTTTTGAAGGCAAGTACTTTTCGACCCCAAACACTTCTGGTCCGCAAACGCTTTTCGTCCGCTATGGTCACTATGCTGTATATAGTGATCACAAAAAGTGTTTGCGGATGAAAAGTGTTTGCGGACGAAAAGTGTCTGCGAACGAAAAATGCTTGCATAAAAAAAATATTAGATTATTGAATCGAAAATCAGAAAGTTAGTAGTTAATTTGTAAAGGTCGACAAAAAAATGTAATATTCACCTCGGCGAAACTTTGTCTACTGTCTCGCCTGCTTGCTAGCCTCGCCTTCGCCTCAGCTATCAACTTGCATACGGTCAATCTATGCTAAAAATGATCGGAGAAGGAAAAGGAAGGGTTCATATCATTTCTGAAGACTCCTACTTTCTCATGCGGATATTTGCGGATGATCCGAATATCATGAATAACTTAGTAAATATGGAATTATTATACTGAAGCAGCAACCCATACCCACTTTGGACTATATGCAACAATTCAGAAGTAGTGTGATAGGTCCCACTTATACATAAAAAAAAAATACTTTATTTTACTCCTGCCTCATATTCACGTTACCCATAAAAAGGGCATTCTCTTCAGTAAATGTTGAAAATAATTGCTTATTCATATCTTGCGTATATGTTTAATACCACTGTTGTGAGGTACACACCTCAAGCTTGAAATAACATACTTCATTTTTTATGTAGGATGTGTATGAGCGATTATTTTCAACATTTACTGAAGAAACTGCCGGGATTATGGGTGAGTTGAAAACTGAGGCAGGAGAAAAACCCAGTGTTTTCTTGGGCATGTATAAGTGAGACTTGTCTCAGAAGCCTTAAATCGTTGCATATGGTCCAAGGAGGGTACTGATTCCTGCTTCAGTATAACTATTTCATATTAGCTGAAATATCCATGACTTTCGGATCCTCCGTAAATATCGTAGAAGGGTTATGTGAAGTGGGACAAAACACATTTTAGGTACTCAGATACTCACATGTTATATTTGCATTAGGAAGTAGAAGTCTTCAGGAACGATATGCACTTTTTCTTTTTCTTCTACTATAATTTTTAGCAAAGTTATGACCAATCTAATTTTCGACCCTGCCTAAACTTGCAGTGGCGGGTTCGCGCGAGCATAAAATGTGACATCGGCGTTAAAACACGTTTTCTGAGAAAGCAAGCGTATTTCATGAGGTATTACTGAAAATCATTCTTGTGGAGAATTGAATTATCTCTCAACCTATCAAAATCGTCTTTTGATAAATCTTATATTTTCTGAAATAACAACAAAAAAATTTTTTTTTAATGATAAATTGTTTAGGTTCCACCCCTGATTTTTTTTTTAATAATACATGATGTCGAGATGTTAGGTGCTACAATTCTTTCTTCACTTTTGGCTCGAGTTTGTCTGTCGCTACTGGAT
The DNA here is from genome assembly GCA_958298965.1 of Chrysolina haemoptera. Lineage (NCBI taxonomy): Eukaryota > Metazoa > Arthropoda > Insecta > Coleoptera > Chrysomelidae > Chrysolina > Chrysolina haemoptera. The sequence goes on from OY282600.1 coordinate 674,331, forward strand.
TATACATAATATTATAATCCGAATGATTATAGGAATGTCTCTTGAGGTTTGCAGCCTACAAAAATTCAATTATCTCATTTCTTTCAATATTCTCTGAATGTTGCAAGATATTCTCATCCATAGCAGCAGGAAGACAAAAAGGGATCATTTTCTGTATCTAAGCAGACTTGCACTGCACTATAATAAACGGCAAACATCGAGAATTCAACGACAGACTCGATAGCTCTACATCAATCCCACTGAAGTGAATAGCTTATGAGCTCGTTTGTTTTCCAATGAAGATGACGGGGACATTTCTCGCAATTTCTCTTATTGTGCTTTTGCATCATTTATGCATGATACCCGTGACGCTCCGCAGCTGCGGCTTTGCAGGAAATTGATATTTCATCCGTCGAAGGACGCGATAAAAATGATTATCATCCCGAGTCGATGTGCGAGAACATAATAAATTGTCTGGGCAAAAGGAGTGGGAAGAATATACTTTATTGTGTACACAGGTGCATCTGAGATGACAATGTCGTGCGGATATTTATTGACAAAAATGAGAGAAAGGGGTACTACATACTGCAATGTAGTCTCTACATGACTGATGAAAACATGATGAGAGTATCATCGTGAACTGAAGTTCTCCGCTAATAACAAGGCAGAATGTGATTTTTTCTCTTATTCAAAACTCTTCGCAAAGATTATAAACCCAACATGTCTTTTGTACAATTATAGAATCAACGATGACTAAAGTGAATTAATGAATTTTTGCATGACTTTCTCTGAAAAGACCTTTACACACAATCAAACTTAGCAGATAACTTTTGGACACAATTTCTCTGCAATTTTTTAGCTTCAGTCCATTTAATATTATATTGAGGCGTCCAGACATGATCTTCTAGTCCTTATTTCGTCTATATTTATTGGGAATTTTTCTTGTGTTCAGTGAATCTAGTATTCAGTGGTCTCTTGGTTTCTCCAACATAAGCTTTACGAAATACACAAGGAAAGCGATAGATACAGTTTTTGATGGCCTATTATCTCCATTGCATGGTTGGGAATGACCACCTGCAGACACGACATGTTTCACGGTTTGTTTCCCACTCGTTAGTGCAAGGATATGTCAGACAACTTTAGAAATAGCCTGGACCACCCAATATGGTTTTTCAAGAATTTACAAATTTGCCCTTGACCTCCCATATTATTATGTCTTTTTTGGTTTACCATCAAAATTAACTGTTTACTCACTATATAAAGGACCCCGCACTAATCTTATGGAAAACCGGTTTCGGTGAAAATCGCTGAAATTTCAATATGATGTAGCCCATGCCATCCTGAACAAAAGTTACCATTGCGCCAACTCTCTGAATGCCCGCGTTTGGATTCTACAGGGGGTCAAAGTTCGATATTTTGAAGATTTTTCAAAAAATCCGGAATTTCATTTTCATTGTATCGATCTGAATTTTTATAATGAAATAGTCCACAATATGTGCATCAAAAAGTTCAAATGACAAAAGTTTCTAGAATCAAAACTGGCGGGTATACAGAGGGTTGAACTTTGTTTTTGGTAATTTCTATCGAACTTTTTTTGGGAAAATATTCGTTTTCCTGCAGATCCATGTGAGTAGTGAAAGAAGGCCGGTTTGGGTTAGTAATGAGAGGGTAATGAGAGGGGTAATGAGAGGGTAATGAGAGGGGCTTACCCCCACCCTTACCCCCACCCTTTACCCCCACTCTTACCCCCACCCTTACCCCCACCCTTTACCCCCACCCTTACCCCCACCCTTACCCCCACCCTTTACCCCCACCCTTACCCCCATCCTTTACCCCCACCCTTACCCCCACTCTTACCCCCACCCTTACCCCCACCCTTTACCCCCACTCTTACCCCCACCCTTACCCCCCACCCTTTACCCCCACCCTTACCCCCACCCTTACCCCCACCCTTTACCCCCACCCTTACCCCCATCCTTTACCCCCACCCTTACCCCCACTCTTACCCCCACCCTTACCCCCACCCTTTACCCCCACCCTTACCCCCACCCTTTACCCCCACCCTTACCCCCACCCTTACCCCCACCCTTTACCCCCACCCCTACCCCCACCCTTCACCCCCACCCTTCACCCCCACCCATACCCCCACCCTTCACCCCCACCCCCACCCTTACCACCACCCTTTACCCCCACCCTTCACCCCCACCCTTACCCCCACCATTGACCTCGGTGACCTTGACCTTTGACCTACCCCTCACCAATACCCCCACCTCTTAGCGAGTATATAAAAGGCAAGTGAGGAGCTATTCCATCACATTTTTATCATATGAGCAGCTAGTTCCTTTTGTAAACATGTTCCCTTGTGTTTGTGGTAAATCTTTTACAAGAAGTGACAATCGACTTCGGCATCAACGAGACAGTTGTTCATCAACGTCAGCAAAACGATTGTATAATGAATCTTTATTTGGAGATCTTTACTCTAAACAAAGAGAGATGGCAGCGTCAAAACGCGTTAAATTGGGCAATGAAGCTTCCACTAGTAGTGGGTGGGTTCAAAGCAATCACGTGCGTCAGATTGCTCCTTTACCTGTGGAAACTCCTGTATTACCACCTCACGGAGATATGGGTCAGATTGGTTCTTCAAAAAAACGGATAGAAACTTCTGTATTACCACCTTATACATGTGATACTTGTAATGTGGTGATTCCGCATTCCCAAATCAAGTCGCACAAGAGGACACTCAAACACAGAACGAATACATGTGTCGACTTGAGCGATGGAGTACAGCTTATCAAAAGTGCATTCAAATGTCGGACTGCCAGCTACAGGGTCTTTGCCGAAAATGTTTATAGCGAGTATGCTCCATTTTTTAGTGAAATCAGACGTAAAGTAGTCGATTTATTGAAGAACAACATCAAATTGCACTACTCTGTCAAGGTCAACATGGAGGCATTTGGTAGCTACATCATCCAAACCCAGGAAGTAATGGATATCAAGTCATTCAATTCGAAAAATCGTATAGCGGATTTATCTACTGACTTAGATGGATTATTCGACACCTTCCGAGACAGTATTATTGCTCAAGCATCGGAATTTGAGGGACGTGACTCAGGTTTGTGGAGAAATTTTTTCAGAAAATAATAGGTCTAACAATTTAATCTTTTCAGGATGGAGTTGTGAAAAAATTCTGTTTCTGGAGATGAACATAAACAAGTATACCCCCTTTGGAGGATCTTCATACATCAAGCTACCACGATTTATTGAGAGGAAGATGGCAGTTGTCAATGTGAAGAATTATGATCAAAACTGCTTTGCGTGGGCCATAACAACAGCTTTGTTTCCTGCTAATGATAATACATCGTTGGTGTCTTCATACCCCCACTACAGCACCGTTTTGAATGTGACAGGTATGAATTTTCCAGTGAAATTAAGGGATATCAAATTGTTTGAGCATTTGAACGATATTTCTGTCAATGTTTACGGTTTAGAATCAAAATTCGAAGACAATAAAGTCAAGTGGGAAGTTGTGGGTCCATTACGATACTCCCAGAGAAAACTCACAAGGCATGTCAATTTATTGCTTATCACAGATGATTTGGGAAATAGCCACTATTGTTGGATAAAAAATCTTTCACGTTTGGTGAGTAGTCAAATCTCATCCAACGAAAAGCAAAAATATTTTTGTGATGGTTGTTTGGTATACTTTTCAAAAGAGCGATTACTATTGCGCCATCAGTTGTATGATTGTAATCATGTTTACACAACAACACCACAAATTGATTTGAAAATCAATAAATACGGAAAGATAGTAGCTGGTAATAAACTTGTATTTGAAAATTTCGAAAGGGAAATGAAAGTACCCTTTGTAGTATATGCAGATTTTGAATCTGTTTTGAATCCCATTCAAACTAGTGAACCCAATCCAGAATTTTCATACACGAATAAAACTTTCCAACATGAGCCCTACTCTTTTGCATATCTAATTAAATGTTCTTTCAACGATGAATTATCGAAATTTGTTACATATAGAGGCGTAGATGCTGCAAAGGTATTCACAATGCGACTCGAAGATGATTTGAAAAATATTTATCATCAACATTTACGCTTCGTGAAACCGATGCATAAACAAACCCCACAAGAGGAAGAAGAATATAATAATGCCACCATATGTGGTATATGCGAAAAATCTTTCACAGACGGGGATGTTAAAGTTCGAGATCATTGCCACCTTACTGGGAAAAAAAGATTCCCAGCAGCACACTCTGTATGTAACTTGAATTTCAAAATTCCCAATTTTATCCCAATTATATGCCATAATATGAGTGGCTACGATTGTCACATGTTCATAAAAGAATTATATGGGAAAGAAGACAAAGTTGAGGTAATAGCCCAAAATAGGGAAAAGTATATTTCTTTCACTAAATCTGTATATACACATAGCTATCAAAATCAAAAAGGAGAAACCAAGAAGCATTATTTAAAAATGAGATTCATTGATAGTTTTAAGTTTATGTCCAGTTCATTGGAGAAGTTAGGGGCAAATTTAATCGATGAACAATGTTTAGAAATGTCCAAACATTTTCCCGATTTGGATAAATTCAATGTAATGAGAAAGAAAGGTGTGTTTCCCTACAGTTTTGTTGACAATATCGATAAATTGAATGTTTGCACTTTACCAACTAAAAATCAATTTTATGACAACTTAAATGAAGAACATATATCCGACAAAGACTACTTGAGAGCTAAACATGTTTGGAATTTATTCGAGTGTAAGAGCTTGGGGGAATATTCTGACTTATATTTAAAATCTGACGTACTGTTGCTGTCTGATGTATTTGAGAATTTCAGAAGGATATGTTTGAATACATATAAATTGGATCCAGCTCAGTACTTTAGTGCACCCGGCCTATCTTGGGATGCAATGCTGAAATATACAGATATCGAGTTGGAACTTCTTACCGATATTGATATGATTAATTTTTTCAAAAAGGGGATACGCGGGGGCATAAGCCAATGTAGTGAGAGGAAACATATAGCCAATAATAAGTTTTTACCCGATTTTAATCCCAACGAGCCATCATCTTTTATTTCATATTTAGACGCCACTAATCTTTACGGTCACAGTATGTCACAGCCATTACCTACCCATGATTTCAAATGGTTAACCCCAGAAGAAATCTTAAATTTAGATATAATGGGTGTGGCCGATAATGATTCATATGGGTACGTCCTTGATGTCGATATTCATTACCCACAAGAGTTGCATGATCACCATGCTGATCTCCCATTTCTGGTAGAAAGGATGATCCCACCAAATTCTAAGTGTAAAATTCCGAAATTGATACCAAACTTGCGTAATAAACAGAAGTACATAGTGCACTATAAAAACTTGAAACAGGCAATCAACAATGGTTTGATGGTAGTGCATACACATAGAGTGCTGAGATTCAAACAGTCATGTTGGATGAAATCTTACATCGATCTCAATACGCAAATGCGTAATAGCTCAACCAATAAGTCTGAGAAAGACTTTTATAAATTAATGGTCAATTCGGTTTATGGTAAAACGATGGAAAACGTGGACAATAGGATAGATGTGAGGCTTGTCACACATTGGGAAAATATTCACAGGAAATTGGGGGCGGGTGCTCTAATAGCTAAATCAAACTTTAAAGATTGTACAATTTTTTCTGAAAATTTTGTTGCCATCCAACTAAGTAAAGTAAGAGTGCATTACAATAAACCATTGTATTTGGGATTCAGTGTTTTGGAATTATCCAAGACTTTAATGTACGATTTTTTTTATGGGGTTATAAAAAGAGAATTTGGTCAAAACGCCTCTCTTCTTTACACTGACACAGATTCACTTATTCTGAAGGTACAAACTCCAAATTTCTATAACTTTATCAATAGCAATATATGCAGATTTGATACCTCCAATTATGGTGTGGATAACAAATTCAATATACCTGTAACACCTTCAGTCTTGGGTAATTTCAAAGATGAGTTCCCCAACGATCCTATAATAAGTTTTTATGGTACAGGTGCCAAAGCATACCATGTACAATCTGTTGAAAGCGAGGTAAAAAGGGCCAAGGGTGTGAAAAGATCTGTGATAAAGAACCAATTGACTTGCGATGATTACAAAAAAATAGTTGAAAATGGAGGAAAAATATTCAGGAAGATGAATTCGTTCAGAAGCATCTCACATGACGTGTATACCGAAATGAAAAATAAGGTAGCACTATCATTTGCTGACGATAAACGATTCATTATTCCTAATACAACCCAAACCCTTCCTTGGGGTCATAGTGACATTGAGTTTTATCAAAATGATCCCAATGAAAATATTCATATATGTAATATGATGGTTGAATCTTTGTTTGATGAATTCAATATGGATCCTGAGAGTAGACTTGATTATCTTATTACACTACTGGATGCTGAAATAGCTGAATAATATCATTCAAATTACACAAATCTTTTCTCCCCATCAAAAAACAACTGGAAAATTCATATTTACCCTAGTCAAAAATTATATATTACTCAAATATTGTTTTTTTATATTAGTTTTTTTGTTGGTTCAGGTGAAGACTATTCATATTGTGTTTCATTGGTGTGTAATACTATATTTCATTAAAATAAACATTTTTTTAAATTGTTTGCTTTATTTCTATTATTATATAAGTGAGGTGGGTATATTACAAAAAAATTCTGTCGATTAAACTGTTTTCATCACTGATCCCTCCATATAGATGATGTCATATCATAAAGTATGGTCGACTCTTGAATTTCTCCATGTCTGCTTGAATATGCATCATAACTGTTCCCTTTTACCAATTTGAAGGTATGGCATTCAATTTCTACTAGAAATTGAAGCTCTGCTCGAATATGTAGTTTGATAGCTCCCTACCATATTCCATTATATGTTTGGTGAGTATGAAATGAAAAACTTGAACATTAATTTGGAACATTTCATTTGTAATATTTCCACAATATGTTTGGTGAGTATGAAATGAAAAACTTGAACATTAATTTGGAACATTTTATTTGTTATATTTCCATAATAATACAAATTTCATTTTTTAAACTGCGGGGTCTGGATCACTACCTGGAGCCCAGAGTCTTGGTCTATGTGTGAGCCAAACATCAGGATGTTTATTCTCCAATTCGGCTAACCTCCTTTCCAAATCATTATATTTTAGCATCATTGCAGATTTGACATTCAATGCATTGACATCCAAATCCTTTTTCAGATTATTGCATTTGTGATCGAGTTCAGTTGTCAACTCTGTTATTTTTCGTGTCATTGTAGCTGTAGCATCCCATACTTTGATATCCACATCACTTTTTAGATTATTGTATTTGCGATCTAGATCATCAGTCACCTCCTCTACTTTTTCATTGAATGCTTGACGGGCTTCAGGTACAATCGTAGCCATTGTAGCATGTATGGCAGCCTGCAAGGCTTTAAGGACAAGTGCCTTCGTCTCCTTGATTTGTTCATTGAGATATAATTGAGTTACACAATCACTCTCATCTATCGGTTCACCAGCATTTTTCAGTCTTTTACCTTGCATATCATATTGGTCATCAGGTGAAAGCTTGAATCCTATACCTTGAGGACCTTGGGAACCTTGAAGAACTCGAACTTTAACACCACCCCATTTTCGTCTACGACCGAATTTATCAATAGCTTTGGACATCTTTCTTCACACAAAGTTACTTTTATAATGGAAATTTTGGGAAATCATTTTCTATATAACCATTTGAAGTTCGCTGATCATATTTCAATATTCAAGAATGAGTGTCGGGGTTTGGCTCATTGGTTTGTCACATCATCATCATCATCAAACAGAAAGAAGAATTCACAGTAGAAAAATTCGGTGAAAAAACTTATATGAAGTGTTTTATTTATCGAAAAATTTTCAATGGTGTTGATGAAACATCTACACCTTACCCTTGTGTCTCGTCGAGTTGTACACGACCAATTCAAAGGTGTAGATGAAACATATACACCCTGCCTTGTGTCCAAGTGCAGCATTAGGTAAAAAAATTACAAATCCAAAATTCAAATGCAATTGGGATGAATTTCAAGGTATCGACGATTTGTCTATACCTTTGGCAGAAAGATACGGTGATGATCAATGAATCAGGTTTATGGAAGTTGTATTCAAGTCATATGTTAGTGAGCTGTGTGAAGTATAGTAGAGTCTAATCATGCAATCTTTTTCAATTGAGGGCAGTGACTTTTTCGTTTTCCACTTATGTGTTTTTACATCCTGGAAACTTTGGAACTTTGTGGGAACGGAAACTGCAAGAGCCATGGGATATGAAAATGCAAAAAATGCATGAGGATACATTATCCAAAATTTCGTTGTAAATGGTCAGATTTAACTCAAAGGTGTACCGTTGAAAGGTACACCTTCAAATTGGTAAAATGATGCGGTTATGTATGACATCATCTATATGGGCAATGAGTGGTAAAAAACAATTTAATCGTGTATGAAATAAAAAAAAACGAGAATATATTTTCTACAGTTTATTGATTATACAACAAAGTGAAAATGATAGGTAATATAATTGAATTGAAATATTAAACCATAGCACTTTTGTCTATCCATGAATTGTGTTCACTGGGAAAGCCTAACCACTTCACATATAGTTTATTTCCTTTTCTTCTCAATACTTTTTCAACTAGATATACATCAGGATTGTGGGTTTTCAATAGTTCTGATTCATAAAAACATCCTTTAATCGGGCTCCCATCCATGTCTTCAATCATATAAGTTATGGGATGTGTTTGGTTAATTTCAACAATTTTAAATAGTTCTGTTGTAAAATTGGCAGTGTAACCTTTCTCGAAAATATTCTTGTACTTGCTTATACGTACAATGTCACTAATTCGAAACTTAGGTGTCTTTTGTTTCTTGAGGATGTTATGTGCACTCATTCTCTTCATTCCTTTGAGGCCTTTGAATTTTATTTTTGTAGTAGACTTCACATCGATTGGTTTCATACCTATTGAACGATGTATTTTGTTGTTATATTTCTTTGTTAATATAGGCAGAATATCTAACCATTTGTGATGTCCCATCGCTGAAAATTCTCTGTAAAGCCACGTCTTTATTGTCCGAATTACTCTTTCTGCTATGGCCGCCTTCATTGTACTAAATGTGGAATAATGGTTGATTTTATATTTCTGCATAAGCGATGAGAAACTACTATTGAAAAATTCTTTCCCTTGGTCGCTTTGTAGATGTTTCGGAGAATATTTGGCTTCTTTCAATACAATTGCCATTGCATCAGTTACAGCTGCACCTGTTTTATTTTTAACTGGCACTGTCCATAGGTATTTGGAGTAGCAATCAATCACGACAACAATATAACGATATCCTTTGTTACTTTTAGCATATGGTTGTAATTCTGCGAGATCAATTTGCCATAAATCTGCAAAACCTTTGATTGTGGTCATTCTTCTGGGAAAATTACGTCTTGCTGGCTTATGTAGTTCATTGACAACTTGTCGTTTCACATCACCAATTTCATTATTCATCGTATCTTCCGATAGTATTACAACATCAAATAATGAAGACGAACTGATGAAATCTGTGGTAACTATATCAATATATTATACCCTCTTCTCGTAATTCTTCAATTATCGAAATTATTTCATTGTCATGTCCGGTATGTCCAGCTGACTTTGAAGATATCAATAGCCGTAAACGAGCGACTAACTCCTTGGGTGAATTCCAGTAGACATAATTAGCAGGTTTGGGATCATACATTTTCTGTATTTTCATTCGATGGAACCCTTCGCCTTTTTTTGTCCTACTTCTGGTCGTCTGATAATGTGATAAGTTTAGTACAGGTTTGATAACTTCACGGAATTTTTTAGATTTTGTATGTTTGTAACCATTCCGCAGTTGATGTTGTTTGTATGGTGCATTCGTTAGCCTCAATATTTTACCATATGTATGACGAACTTCGTCATCATCATCGACTTCGGGTGGGTTTTTCAAAAAAATCATGCTATATAACTCTGGACTACTTGGGAATTCATGTGTTTTGGTTTTATTGTTATTCCAAAATGAAATATTTCCATCACTAAAACGCACATTGTAACTCCCCATTTTCAGTTTTTGTGTAGTAGGATCCAATCGTATGCCAAATATTCTATCATAAGCTACATTCTTTGTTTTGACATTTTCCAAATGTCTTTTCAAAACATTTCCTCCTCCAATATTGTCTTCAAAATTATCCAATATGGACATTTCATCTTTTCCGAATTCTTTGATGGTATCTGTCTCACTGTCAACAGATGATAATTCACTACCGAATGATGAATTATTTCCCACTGAAGTACTCCTAACTTTTATTGGAGTAGACTGAGAATTCACTTGCTTCATCGAAAACGTTGGCTGTGGTTGTGGTGGTGATGCTGGTTTCATGGTAGCAGCAGCTGAAGATATAACTTTTAATGGCTTCATTATGGGATCATAGAATTTTTCAAGAGCCATTCGATTTTCAATAAGTCCACTCTTGATAGAGTTAAATTTCTGCCGTACAGCTTCTGTTGTCTCAACTAGTTGTCGTTTCAAATTCAATTCATTGTTTTTATCTTCAATTACTATATCATTTTTTGTCTTCATTTTCCTTCACAAGAAAGAATACACTGAAGTAACCTCTATGCAATTCAAAGATCGATTGAATGCGTATTGTATCGTCATGGATATATAAAACTATCGAACCCCATGCGATATCTACCTTCATGCATTTTTCTATCCTTATCAATGACCAGAAATCCATATTGATCCTCCCAACATTTAACACACATCAATTGGAAATGCTTGAATGTTACATCGGGTGACACGTGATCGGAATAAATATGGTGAAGATTTGTCTCATCTTGTTTGAATATTACAATAAAGTTAGTATTATCTCGCACTAACTGCTTGGGTACACGTGAATATGTCTGTGCAAGATAAAAACAGTCAACATCTTTATGACGTCCCATACAGAAATACGATCTTATAATGTCCTGTTTTTCACATATTACATCATCGAAAATGAAAACAGAATTTGGTTTGGCATCGGACGGTTCCACTATTTCTGCATTATTACTGAACGTATAAAATCCCAACCCCTTTATGGGCACCAATACATTTCGTAGGAATTGATATTTGGGTTGATTGAGTGATTTCGAATATAGATAAACATTTGTGAATCGCAGTCCTTGTGGATGTGTTAAAAGAGAAATCATGGCATTCGTCTTCCCACAATTTGAGGGTCCGATAATGAGTCCTCGAACAGATGATGGAAGTAGTGGACCATGCCGCAACACTTTTTGCCCATTCAATCCACAACCGAATTTTTCATCTAGATTATCTACAGCAAACTTTTCTTTCTGCTTCACAATGCGCATCGTACCGTGGTTGGAGACTATGTAAGCAATAACATGTGATGAACATTTCATTTAAATGGCTACCACTGAACGATACAGACGTACTAGTATTAGTGAAAGGAGAAAGAAAGGTCGTGGATTTGTTAATTCATTAATAAACAAACTACCATTCGAGTTACATTTACCTGGAGGTTATCAATATTGTGGACCAGGTACAAAATTGGAAAAACGTTTAGCTCGTAAGGATCCCGGAATTAATAAATTGGATATTGCTTGTAAACGTCACGATATCCAATATTCAAAATATCCATCTGATCTCACATCGAGACATAAGGCAGACAAAGAACTCGAATACGCAGCTTGGGATAGGGTTAAATCAAAGGACGCTGGAATTGGAGAAAGAGCAGCCGCTCTACTAGTAACCAACGTTATGAAAACGAAGAGCCGTTTCGGTATGGGATGTACTATGGATGCTAGCAAGAAGAAAAGGAAAAATTATCCCAAGAAAACAAAAAATAAAATAAGAAAAGTTGCATTTGGTGCTGGTGTGGTTCATAAAGTGCGAAATGTATTACGAAACGCTGGAGGTGATGAATTCGTAATGAATAATAGGAAAAAAGCTACTACAGTGGCACTGCAAGCGGCACGTAAATACCTCAAAGCTGCAGGTGGAAAGAAAAGAATCCGCACTCCTCGCATAATTCCGATTCCAAAAATAGGAGGAATTTTACCACTGATTCCGATTTTTGCTGGTTTGTCTGCCCTAGGAAGTTTAGCGGGTGCTGTTGCAGGCATCACGAGAGCAGTTAATTCAGCAAAAGCAAGCAGAGTTGCTTTGATGGAAGCGAATCGTCATAATAAGAAAATGGAAAGTGTTGCATTGGGTAAAAGTGGTAGTGGTATATACCTTAAACCATACCGTAAAGGACTTGGACTCTACTTGAAACCATACAATTCAAAAAACTAGTTGATTCCCTTCCTCGAAGACCTCTCACCGACCTCGATCTCAAGTATTATGCAGAGAAAATGGAAATTCCATATTTTCGCGACATTTTTATGCGTGATAGATTACCATCTTCAGGCCCACGCCATCGCGAAACTGCCATTGTAAATTTAGATGAATCGAGTGGTCCAGGAACACATTGGGTGGCATACAGAAAATGTGGCAGAGAAATAACATATTTTGATAGTTTTGGTGATTTACCCCCACCAATGGAATTGGTTCAATACTTTCAAAAGGGATCGAATGTCAAAATTCTGTATAACTATCACCGCCAGCAGAAGTTCAATACAGTTTTATGCGGTCACTTGTGCTTGAAATTTCTCTCCCAATCATAAAATGGATGTCACCACACCACAAATGGATCGAGAGGCTATTAAAAGGATGGGATATTCTCTCAAGATGTATTCTAAATATCACACTTTGATGAAAATGGATCAAGTGATGCTCTCAAATTTGCCTAAAGAAGTGATACTAGCGTGTGCAGCTCATGAGATTGCTTGGATTTGGAAAAAGTTACCCAAACATCTCCAAGATGATCCAGACATAATAAAATACAGATATTGTACTGAGCACACACCACACACTGACAACAATGGAGGTGATAATATGTCCGATTCTGATGTGAATGATGGTCCTGCACCGAGAAAAATATTCTGTTGTTATTGCAATATAAATGATATGAATATTGGTGCCAATAAAAATGAAGTGGATTTCGATGAAACGTCTCCGAAAAAACGTAGGTTAACTCACATGTTGTGTTGTAGACAACAATAAATTGAAGTGGAATTCGTAAAATACATCAGTCATGTCACGAAAGTTCGAACTACAAGCTGTCGGGACGAGTGTCATGAGTGCAGACTTTTTCCCACCCGTTGAATTGGATAGAAATAGTCGTTATGGGTTGGGACTTTTAGGATTCTATGGATGCAACACAATCAATAATATAACTGAAAAAAACAATGTGATCAGTTTCAGAATCAGTGATGTTAATTCAGCAATACTTCAGAAATACACAATTGAAATTCCATGTGGTGCCTATGAAATAGATGAAATCAATGCAGTTATTCAGAAACATATCATGTTTAGATTGTTTCATGGAAAAAATCAAAACGATACCAATGCAGATGATATATTCTACCTACATGCCAATAACAATACTTTCAAATGTGAGATGCGATCAAAATATGAAATTGATCTAACTCATCCGAATTCCATTGCAAAGATGATGGGTTTCAATTTTGATAGATTTCAACCGAATCAGATACATGAATCCTCACATCCGATAAACATAACAACTGTGAGACTCATCCGCTTAGATTGCAACATTATATCTGGTTCATACATAAATAATGAAGAATCCCACATTATTTTTTCATTTGATATCGATGTGGAGCCTGGATTCAATCTCACCAAAGAACCACACAAGATTATATATATGCCCATCAGTCCAGAAGGTCGTCAGTTGATTCACAACATCACAGTGCGTATTTTGGATCACAATAATAATCTCATTGATTTTGGAAGTGCAGAAGAGATTGTTATAATTCTGGAATTGAAAAAAATCTAATAACTATTATGGGTTTTTGTTATAATAGACAGAATCGACGAGGATTTGAAACCATTTCACAAACAGCTAAAAAGGAAGGTTCGACTAAAAAAAGACTCATTCCAAAAGTGTACGCTAAACAGTTACCACACCACGCTGCTCTCTCAGTAAGAGATCTAAAATTTTTAATATCAATTGGATTGAAAATAAGGAACAATGGTGCTCGAAACAAATAGTGAAAAGTTGAATATATTCGATGAGCCGATGCTCGATCATTCCCTCACAAGTTTACATGAGCACACATACAAACCTTATGGATCACCATTATTTAGGAATTCAGATGAAATTCGAATTACAATCAATAATCAAGACGTTATACTCGACATTGCTGAGAGTTTCGTTTATATAGAGGGTAAATTCACACCTAAAGATGAAACGAAATCATGTTATCTCTCGAACAATGCAATCGCTTTCCTTTTTGATGAAATTCGCTACGAAATGGGTGGTGAACAAGTTGCTGTCGTCAGGAAGCCGGGGATAACATCTACAATGAAGAATATGATTTCATTTGGACAATCACATGCTAACACATTATCAACAACTGGTTGGGGACTTTCGGAAACTAAACAGGATATCTTGGATACAACCAGTCATGTATTCAGTGGTAAATTACCACTAAAATATTTGATGGGTTTCGCTGAAGATTACAACAAAAGTATCTTGAATGCCAAACAAGAAATGATTTTAATAATCGCTCGATCCTTCAAGAACTCATACATTGGTGAGGTTGATGCTGATTTGGAAATCAATAAAATTGAGTGGAGAATAAGACACATAGTGCCAGGAGATAAGCACAAGCTCAAACTTTTGAATAGAATCAACAAAAGTGGTCTGGACGCTAAAATCAAGTTGGCTTATCGCATGTGGGATCTCTATGAACTTCCATCACTACGTGGCACATCTTCAGACATATGGGCTATCAAGACAACCAACGCCCTTGAAACACCTCGTTATATCATCATTGGATTCCAAAGTACTACCACTTCTGAAGACAGGACAAAGGACATCACCAAATTCACAACTGCTGATATCAATAACATTCGTGTGTACTTGAACTCTGAAGTATACCCATATGAACGTTGGAATTTGGATTTCGATAAAAAACTCGATACTTCAGCTTATTATGCCTATGAGAACTTTCAACGAAGTTATTATGATAAAGATATGAGTGAACCTCTCATGGACATTGGGCAATTTCGACAAAATCCACTATTCATCATCGATTGTTCACATCAGCCGAATGCCACAAAATCATCAACTATTGATATTAAGCTCGAGTTTGAAACTAGGAAAGTCAACTTCCCAGCCAACACCAAAGTATATGCACTCATTCTGCATGATACATTTTTGACATATAATGCATTGGATGGTTCAGTTCACAGCAGATATTGATGAAGACACTCACATTCTTTATTATATTGCATTAATTTTTTTTTTCTTTATTAATGTAAAAGAGGAATAGGTAAATAAAATATGTATGAATTTTATGTTTTTTTATTTAAATATCACTAGCTTAGAATTCAAATAGTCTTAGGTATGTACAAACAGTCTAATATAACTTCTTCTTCATCATCATAGTTTTCTCCTTCTTCGATTCCACTATCATCGTCATCCAGTTGGTACTTTTGGATGATGTCTTCAGGTAGGTATGGTAGGAGGCGGTGGAGGAATCTTTTCAGCTCACATTCAATCATTGCATGGCAGAGTTGATGTAGATCGAAAGAACCATCTGTATATTTTTCACAAAGATCCACACCCTTCTTGTAGTTCTCATAATCACGCATACAGTGCTGGATCCTTTCTTCATCATAGCACACGCTCAGGTCATAATTGGTGGCGTGGAGAGCGTCCTCACCCAAAGCATCCAACTCAGAAGTTAACCTTTCAACAGCTGTAGAGATGTCTACGGCTTCGGTCCAGTGTTGACTCGCATATTGCATCCACATATTTCAGGAATAAAGCTATGATAAAAAAAAAATATTGAAATAAGTATGCCATAAAAAGTAATCCGTAGTACTCACATTAGACTTTTGATGATGTTCTCTCCACCGAAAAGTGTGTCTGTATGAAAAGTTTTTATATCTTCCTTAAAATTATCACCTATAATATATAAAGAATCAGAATTAGCCTATGACAAGTAGAAATTATATATTACTATTATTCAGTGAGATCAAATTTGACCAACGATCTCGTTTTTATGCCGGCAAAGCTTTGTGGACTCTGACCCAAATATGCTACTGTATATTTACCACCTGATGAATTGATGCATGCTACATCATCATCGGTAAATTGCTCTGAAACACGTTTCGGCAGCCATGTTTTGAATAATGTATCATTGCTTACATCACGTAATATCAATAAAATGGATTTACCAAACCGAGTAGAACAAACTGACATAGTCTTAATTGGGTAAGCTTCATTCAGTGGCAAAGATGATATTACTTTTAGCTCTAACACTTCCATCTCTTGTTTAATTATAGAATTGATTTTTTGTAAATCCACCTTTGGAACTGACATGATAATGAAAATATATAAGGAAAATATAAATAATTTTCAATACAAAACACACTCACTGATCTCTCTCGCTCTCCCTGTCTGTCTGTGTAGGCACTGAATAACTAACGTCACTACTCTTGCTGACTGCTCGAACTAGGTATACAACTTCTGATTTCATATCACCATACCAACTTCTTATATAGTAGATAGTGAGCCACCCCCAACACAGATGCAAAGTCCCCACCATGCGCTCCGATAGAGGGCGGAGAGTAAATTGTAGTCGCTGTGGTGGGAGAGAGGGTGGGGGTAAGGGTCAAAGGTCAAGGTCAACGAGGTCAAGGTCGCCGATGACGTCATAGTGTAAGGGTGGGGGTGATAGTGGGGGTAATGGTGGGGGTAAGGTCAAAGGTCAAGGTCACCGAGGTTAATGGTGGGGGTAAGGGTGGGGGTACGGGTGGGGGTAAGGGTGGGGGTACGGGTGGGGGTAAGGGTGGGGGTACGGGTGGGGGTGAAGGGTGGGGGTGAAGGGTGGGGGTAGGGGTGGGGGTAAAGGGTGGGGGTAAGGGTGGGGGTAAAGGGTGGGGGTAAAGGGTGGGGGTAAGGGTGGGGGTAAGAGTGGGGGTAAGGGTGGGGGTAAAGGATGGGGGTAAGGGTGGGGGTAAAGGGTGGGGGTAAGGGTGGGGGTAAGGGTGGGGGTAAAGGGTGGGGGTAAGGGTGGGGGTAAGAGTGGGGGTAAAGGGTGGGGGTAAGGGTGGGGGTAAGAGTGGGGGTAAGGGTGGGGGTAAAGGATGGGGGTAAGGGTAAGGGTGGGGGTAAAGGGTGGGGGTAAGGGTGGGGGTAAGGGTGGGGGTATGGGTGGGGGTGAAGGGTGGGGGTAAGGGTGGGGGTAGGGGTGGGGGTAAAGGGTGGGGGTAAGGGTGGGGGTAAGAGTGGGGGTAAAGGGTGGGGGTAAGGGTGGGGGTAAGCCCCTCTCATTACCCTCTCATTACCCCTCTCATTACCCTCTCATTACTAACCCAAACCGGCCTTCTTTCACTACTCATGTGCAATTGATGTTACTTACAGTACATAAGAGGGCGATCATATTTTGCATTTGAACTAACCATCCAACTTTAAATATTTGAAAGATACGGGGCGATCAAAAATATATTTTCAATTTCGGAAAAATGTATCCCTTTGTATAGTCAGCTTTCACCAATATATTTAGCTGATGTTTTGAAAGTATGTAGCTAACATACATACAAATGTGTCACCGTCTGTGCTCATTAATCTGAATCCAAATAAAGTTGCGGCGATGGTCCAAAAAATATGGAGAAGGGATGTTTCGGAATAATTTTGAAATGATTTCTAAATTCGTCCGTGAATCTTTTTTATTTTCTGATATAATGTAGATGAATTCATTCTTGATCAAAAAGTTCCACAGTGCCTACCATGCGAATGCCACGGTTTGAGTTATACAGGGGTTTGAAGTATAGTATTTCCTTGATTTCTCGAATAATCAATAATTTCTTTGTAACGGAAAATAACATTGTTTCCTAGACAAACTTCGAAACATTTCAATGCCCAAATTATCTGAAATGAGAATTCATGAATATACAAAGGTTGCAACTCAGTCTCATTATGTAAATATATTTTCGGACATATGCATGAGCATACGAATACGATTCATGTTTCATACGGTGTATGAAAATATAATACAAATTCTATAAGGACCATCATTTTCTTTTTTCTGTTCCAGGAAAATACAGGATGAAAACAATTCGGAATGCTTCGAATGTGTCTGCCAGTAAAGTGCCATGCCAAGCATGGCCAAGTTACTGCAGAGTTTTCCAAGTAGAAGGGGCGTACATCTCCCTGCAATCCCAGAACTATTTTATTTTTCAAATGATGTCTTTTGATATACTAGTTTCAAGTTCAGGTAGTTCAGGTTTTATATATTCCCGAATTGTGTACAGTTGCTTGCATAGAAAAGTAGTACACTTCAGCAGTGTAAACATGACTTGCTTAATAATGAAAAATGGATTATATAATCCAATCTTCCGCATACAACCTATACTATAGGTAATTCGTCGGCAAGTATACCACAGAAAACAACTACTGCTGTACTGTTTTCTGTTGTATACTTGCCGACGAATTACCTATAGTATAGGTTGTATGCGGAAGATTGGATTATATAATCCATTTTTCATTATTAATTAATGGTCTTCCGTCAAGTAGTGTTGTTTATTCTTTACGAAATGACTTGTTAAAATTGATAACTGCCATATTTCTTTTGTGCCTCTTTAACGTTTTTAAAAAGCCAAAGACAATTTTAAAAGATCAGATTAACACAATTTACTGTACTAAAATAACAACATTTTCGTTTCCAAGACTTGTACCTACTACTTTTCTGTGCAAGTAACTGTATTATTCCATATCCAAAATAGAGCAGTCCTTGGAATGTCATTCGATTGCTGTCAGAGTTATGGATGTTTTTGATAGCAAACATATTTTGATGTGTTGAACGTAGATGAAATGTTAGTATTTTCTAATAATTAGAGAATCGGTTGATGTTTTGGTCATCAATTACCTGTTTTCTTTTATTTTCTGCTCTTCGAAGTTAAATAAGGTGAGATAATCATTATATTCAATTGTATCTCATATTGGAATATTCCCAGGTCATCATGGCCTATCAAAATCAAGTAAATTGCTTTGTATGCGATACCCGATCAAGACCAGCTCGAATGTCACATCTTCTTCATGGAGAAGAACATTTGGAAAAGTGTCAAATAGCTATTTCTAGGCGGGATGCACGAGGTGGTCCCCCTCTCATCATAGGAGAAGAAACAAGAATATGTTTAAACTGTAATCGATCTATTATGAATGAAATAAGGGACTTGACGATTGATCCAACTTGTATAAGACTTAATGTTTTGACACAAACATCGAGCCATACATGCTTCATCTGCAATGCCGCCGCTGATCAGCAAACTCTATCCAATAAATGCAGGGCCAATGTTTTTGTTCATCGAAATATATTCATCCCGGATAACGTGAAGGCGTGCAGACATCATCTCGATGATAACGGTTTCATTTTGCCATTTCTATTACCAGGAATCCAGTTTGTAAATAGACCTTATGTGATAAAGGGACAGCAACTATCCATTTTCCTTCAAGGGCTTCGTTTTGTGGCTATTGAACACTCCAGCTATGAAGATGAGAACAATTTCAGTGAGGATGAGTTTCAGGCAATATCTCCTATAACCAAAGAACAATTTCGTAGTCTTTTTATGTTCTGTGATATGGTTCCGCAGGAACATGGTTATAGATATATAACGAAAAAAGACCTTATGACATTCCTCTGTAAATTGCGTCAGGGTCTGTCGGATGATTTCTTGAAAGTAATATTCCATTATCCCTCTAGGCAAGCCACCAGCTTAGCAATTTCTAAAGTAAGACAGTCTTTGATGCAAAGATTCGTTCCATCGAATATCGGCTTTGCAGCCATCGATAGGAATGTGTATATTAGAAGGCATGTGAGTGAGTTTTCCAAAATTTTATATAACCCGACCCCAGACAACCCGAAGGCCATCGTTTACATCGACGGATCATACGCCGCCATAAATAAAAGTTGTAATTTCAGGATATTGCGCCAATCTTTCTGCCGGTACAAGGGACATCATCTGGTGAAACCAGTTTTGATTGTGGCCCCGGATGGATATATACTGAGTATTCAAGGACCTTATTTCTCAGACGCTCGCAACAATGACGCAAGAATTTTGGAGAATCAGTTTGAAAGAAACATAGAATACATGAGGGGATGGTTTAATGAAGGTGACATTTTTGTTGTGGATCGGGGTTATCGAGATGCCATACCCTTACTGAATAATCTTGGCATACAATATGAAATGCCCGCGATTGTTCCACGAGGGCAACAACAGCTTTCCACCGAGGAAGCAAATAAATCTCGATTAGTGACGAAAACTAGATGGATAGTTGAAGCAAGAAATGGACATTTGAAAAGCATGTTTAAGTTTTTTGATAAAACGATCGAAATGCCACACGTACACAATCTTAGCGATCTATATCAAATCGCTGGTGCACTCATCAACAGCTTCCACCCCCCAGTCTCAATGAGAGGTGCCAATGCTCAGCTGGCACAAGAATTGTTACGAAAATCACAGGAGGTAAATGTCGTCCACGCTCGAGTGGAAGTGGACAATCTTCATCTGAGAAATGGTCAATGGGTCCGTATGAATGTAAACCTGATTCCAAACTTTCCTCGCCTTACGATAGAATATCTAAGAGATTTGACCGTAGGTATATACCAAGTTAAACTTTCACCTTCGTATATACAGGATAAATTGCAAAGGGAAGAAAATGAAGGGTTTCAGGTCGATATTTTCGAAGAAGAACCTGGATTCATGAGAGTCAGGGTTTTTTCGAGGTTCAGAAATGCCACAAAATATCAACTGTGGATCAAATATAATGATGGAGAAGAACCTGATGAACCAAACGAGCCCATATTAGGATATTTTTGTACTTGTAAAACCGGCGCCAGAACTTTAGGAACATGTGCGCATGTTGCCAGTGTTCTATGGTATGAACATGACCCCAACAGTCGATACCCCTCAAGTTCCCTACTAAACTCAGTAATGGACGCGGCAAATAGACCACAACAAATGGTTCCTGATGGTGCGCTTGAAATAGTTGGGTAGTGAAACGATGACAGTCATGCCGGTGAATAAACTCCTCACAATTTATTTGAATAACACCTCAAAAAACCCAAGACCGGTATGTAGGTGGTCAATTTGGATGCATGACATTTCGTCTGAAGTCTAATTCTTTATTGCGATAGAAATCACTTGCATCCTCATTCTTCATTGCAATTGAATTAACTGCAGATTCAATCATTGTAATGGAAGATTTTTCCAATTATTTAAGAATGTCGCATGCTCTATTCAGTGATATCTATATAAGACCTACCCTACACTGATGAGGGGCAAAACCCCGAAACCGGTATAACTCGTTTCGGAAAACGAAATATGAATCGTCCGAAAGGCTGTCTTCATGGAAAAAATGTACTTGCTGAATTGATTCGACTCAGTTCAGTAGCTGTTGTGGTACTATCATCATTTCTGTTTTCTCTGAATCAGCCCATATGCTTGGAATCGTGCTGAATTTCATGTTATGTACTTACTTTAATTCATATTTCATATATCTGTCAGTTGCGGTCACAATTTTTTGAAGACAATGGCAGTTGCGAAGACCTGAATATAAACCAAATCATCTCATTTCTCTCTACTTGTTTTTCCGCACACGATCTTTCTCGAGAATATATTGTTTTCATACTGGATTTTCCTAAAACATCGGGTGGAGACAAGGTGGTCCTGGTCCTAATAGAGTTTCTGAATATATAAAAAATATGAATAGTAAACGGATACTTATATTTTTGAAAAAAAAAATTTTTTTTGGACCAACCTTTGTATATTCATAAATTCTCATTTCAGATAATTTGGTCAATGAAATGTTTCGAAGTTTGTCTAGGAAACAATGTTATTTTCCGTTACAAAGAAATTATTGATTATTCGAGAAATCAAGGAAATACTATACTTCAAACCCCTGTATAACTCAAACCGTGGCATTCGCATGGTAGGCACTGTGGAACTTTTTGATCAAGAATGACTCATCTACATTATATCAGAAAATAAAAAAAATTCACGGACGATTTTAGAAATCATTTCAAAATTATTCCGAAACATCCCTTCTCCATATTTTTTGGACCATCGCCGCAACTTTATTTGGATTCAGATTAATGAGCACAGACGGTGACACATTTGTATGTATGTTAGCTACATACTTTCAAAACATCAGCTAAATATATTGGTGAAAGCTGACTATACAAAGGGATACATTTTTCCAAAATTGAAAATATATTTTTGATCGCCCCGTATCTTTCAAATATTTAAAGTTGGATGGTTAGTTCAAATGCAAAATATGATCGCCCTCTTATGTACTGTAAGTAACATCAATTGCACATGGATCTGCAGGAAAACGAATATTTTCTCAAAAAAATTTCGATAAAAATTACCAAAAACAAAGTTCAACCCTCTGTATACCCGCCAGTTTTAATTCTAGAAACTTTTGTCATTTGAACTTTTTGATGCACATATTGTGGACTATTTCATTATAAAAATTCAGATCGATACAATGAAAATGAAATTCCGGATTTTTTGAAAAATCGTCAAAATATCGAACTTTGACCCCCTGTAGAATCCAAACGCGGGCATTCAGAGAGTTGGCGCAATGGTAACTTTTGTTCAGGATGGCATGGGCTACATCATATTGAAATTTCAGCGATTTTCACCGAAACCGGTTTTCCATAAGATTAGTGCGGGGTCCTTTACAAATGAATTGAATTCACTTCTTTGTAAATTGGAGAATATTCGTACAGCAAAAACTGCTTGGTAGTTTTCATCAATAATATAATTAACACATGTTCTTACTGGTTGAGTACCTGGCGACATCTATGAGTTCAATAACAAACATATCTGTGTTTGGAACTAGGTGCTTTAAACGTAACAAAGAAGTTCAGCTATTGTCCAGTAGATGCTGCTTCGTGTATTGATTCTATAATGAAACCGTTCATGTGCCCATAATCTTATGGTTGAGTATTTAACGACATCTATGAGTTCAATAACAAACATATCTGTGCTTGGAACTAGGTGACTTTTTGATACCTGGTCACGTAACAAAGAAGTTCAGCTATTGTCCAGTAGATGGTGCTTCGTGTATTGATTCTATAATGAACCATTAATTATTCAATTGAAATGAGAGTTATAGATCAAGCTATAGTAGAAGTTTTTTCACACATAAAATAAAAGACGCAAATGGCATTTGCTAATATTTATAAGATAGTTCGTTAATGAGAAGCTCGGTTTTTCGCCACAACAAAATCTTTTTGTGGAATTTTTTTAATAAGAAATAGTGATAAAAATCACAACTTTTTGGTTATTGCAAATATACCCAGAACTATTGAAGGAATCGTGTTACAGTCACTAAAACTGTTATAGAGAATCATTGAATCTCCAAATTGGTTTTGTGTACGACCGGGTCGGTGCATTTTCGTCTAAGAAAATCCAGGAAAATTTCAAAAACGAGACCATTTTTCAAAAATTCACAATTTTCATAAATCTGAATCTGGAATTTCTGCAAGCTCCTCTACCTCAGAAAACATGTCCCGATACAGTGAGGTCCAAAGTTTTGAAATACTTACTCATAATATTCCATTCGTTTTGACATTGTCTCATTCTCAGTTAACCAAGCCTCTGTGAAGCCGTGTTGTTTCTTTTAAACTATTCCGTGCCTATAAGAAGCACCAATAAAAAAATTGTGTTATAATTTCAAAATAGTTTTGAGTAAGTTAGTGGTTAAGTTGTTGATCGCCGTTTTCTATCATCTTCAGAAAAGTTAAAATCGAAATAATATTTGGGTATATGATAAATAACAGTGTTTATTTTTTTTGCATTTTGATAATGTCTTCATAAGATCATAATTGATATTAACAAGACGTCAATCCCTATATGCATATCGATCTGATCACAAAAACATAATAAAAGAACAAACCGTGACATCTAGGATATTCTTGTAAACTAATCTAAATTCAGTGCAGTGTTCTACAAATGCTTGGTCCCTTTGATCTCCATTACGCACTCCGTCCAATAGATGGCGTAATCTTCAGGAATTGGACTGTGAAACATGCAGGAATGTGGGGTCTGACCAAATAAGAAGCGGTTGGCTCTGGATACCACAAAGAAATATTTATTGGGTCTTCGATAGGCGATCACCATATACAGGGCACTGAATATTCTCTGACATGTGTGTAACTATCCTAAAAGTAGTATAATCTAAATTATATGAAACAATTCCTTTATAGGATTCTTACTGGTGAATATTAAATAGAAAGGGCTTACCTAAGACCAGGCTGCGTATTCAAGCAAATGAATATAACATGAAGGCCGTTTTGGCTCTTAAAAATAGCTTCAACAAATCAGCAAAATAGCCAAAAAATCAGCAATGACCGTCGCGCAGTTCTCTTTCAAATGACAACTTACACGAAATAATCCCTGTTATGCCTTTTCAATAAAATATGAGTTTTTTATCCGCATTTCATTTCAGCACCTTATATTTACAAATAAAAAACCTCAATTCAAATTAAAGTTCGAAAAATGTCGAAAAGGACATACCTGCGCCATCTATCCATCAAAAGCCAAAACTAGCGAATTCTGGTCAAGGGTCCTTTAAGCATTATTTGCTTGATAAGTTGTACTTGCTCTATAAATCGCCAGGTGTAGCGGTTTGAGTTTTGGGAACAGATCAACAGTCGATAACACAGTTAGCGGTTAGTTGTATAAAAATGTTAGATCACCCGACGTTATTATCAAAATAAAAAGCTGAAACCTCACAAAAACACAATGCAAAAAAGGAACGTTTCTGCAACCTCAGCGGAACGTGGAATGTTTCGTTTCAACTGGTCTCAGTGGTCTCTCATGATTTGGCTATTGATTTTTTTACAGTGCGTCTTCGAATAAGAAACTAACGTTGTAATACAGAGTTTTATTTCAAGTTCTTTGATAGTTTTTTATTTTTATATTTTTTCACGAAAGTTAATGATATAAAGTATTCTAAAAAAAATTTCGTACCTATATGATTTAAACAGTAGTAGAAAACTATATAATGTATAAGGAGCATTAAGATATTTTCCACTTGCAACGATGTGGAATCGTGGAAAATGTGTCTCTGTTTACGCCCATTCAGTCTTTGGCGCGGATTTAACAGAGCTTTTCATCTTTTCATGTATGGAAAGATCATGTAGTCAATATCTACTTATGCTGCCTAGAAAAATATTAAAAAAGTACTTATGTTGAACTTATATGACTTTGGAGCTGTTGTGCCCTCTACGTTCGACAGATCTAACACCTATAGAGTTTTTTCTTTGAAGGTGTTTGAAGAAAATCCTGCATAAAACTAGACCAAACTTGAACGACTTATAAGAGAAGATTGTACACGCCTGCACCACAGTAACGGAAGAAATGATTAGGAAATCTTGTAATAGAAAACTGATAAGATAATTTGAAGCATGTACGAATAATGACATACATTTTGAGCAGCATTTATGATTTTTGTTATCGATAAATTATCTGTTATGGAATTTTGTACCTTATCGGTCAAACTCTCTTATGCTGTTGGTTGGACATCTGTCAAAATATCAAATGTGAGACATCGTTGAGGTTAGAATTGACTGCAGTTCACAATTCAAAAAGAAAATGTATAGGGTGCTACTTGAAAAGTTGAGGTTAGGGGTGGTTTCTTAGGGGTGGTTTGACATAAGTTGACATTGACACAATAGCTTCAAAGTCATAGATGGGTTATTGTCTTTTTTCTCAATTTTTTTCTAAACAGCATAACTGAGATATTGGATGTATGAAAAGATCTGGGACACCCTGTATAATGAAAAACAGGATTTATCACCGAAACTAGACGAGGTCAGGGAAAAAATGAAGCTTCACTGTGACATAAAGGTTACAATTGTCACAGAAAATACTAACACAAACGCTGGACTCAGCGGGGAGAGACATCAAAGTCGGGAGCCGCAGAATACACTTGTACGGAACACCACTGTATCCAGTAAAAAAATATCAACATCTCAGACACTTGTTGAACGAAAATTTAATGAGTTCCATCATATCCAAGCCAACAACGCTACGCTTTTAAATAGCCAATTACGTAGTCCTGTTGATTTACTCTGGCGGTCAGTACACACTTGATAACGATCGGAGTACTGAACCGATTGGACCGCTCATAAAAACAATCGAGACAATGGTATTAAAAGTAGTCAATGCGAATATTTGTTAACAAGAACACTAACACTAAGACATTGTCATTATTTTTATTATTATTATTCGAATATCTCGAACCACCAATCAATGCGACTTAATCTAGGAGAATATTCCATTTTGAAGTAGCACTTTTTGCTGACTGGATGAAGTTTCCAGGACCACTACCAGAGAACAAGAGAAGCCCGGCCCTTTAAAGTTTCCAACAATCACCTTTTGACTTTATTGCTTTCCCGCCACTCGATGCTATCGAGAGAGCGCCTTTCTGGAGATTTTCCATTGATTAGGCGAGATAATTGAGAGTGCGGAAAAACGTGGATTGTTGAATATTCATCAGGGATGCCGGAAAATTAAACAGGGATTTAGTTCGAAGTGTATGTCGCTAATTTGCATTTTATACTTTGAAGCGAATTAATTTAATGTATGCGCTACACTTTGAGAATATATCAAACAACTGTATTCCATGTTGAAATACACTGAAATGGAATTGTTGAACAAAAATATCAATATTGAAGAGACTCATCAAAAATTATCCTACAAAGTATGAAGAATATATTCTAATAGCACTTTTGAGTTGCTGTCATGAATTGACTTGTCGATAACATGATGTTAAATATTTCAGTATAACATTTTTGCTGCCTCTTATTCGACATGCAAAGTCATTTTTATTTACAAATATTCCTTCTTTAAAGAAAGGTCTTATAATTTCCAAGTATAATACAGAGATTTCAACAAGTTTTCACAACAGAGACAGTTATGCCTAAAAACACATTCAAATATCATAGATTTACGTGATGTCTTTTAAATACTGATGAATATATCGAATATAGGGAAAAATCACGTGTCGCGAGATGGCGCTGCGAATGACAAAATGTCGGATCGAGGTGTGATAAAACTTTCATTCTGTAGAAATCAATTCATAACCTGCAAATAACATTATTTATTATTTGTCCATATTTGTCCATAAACTATCCAAATATATCACTTCCGATACATAAATGACCGAAACTAACATAAAAAGATCTCATTTCGGCCATATAAACACATACGATCAGTTTGTTGGTCACACCACGAGTATTTCGAAAGATTAAAGTAGATGTCGCCCACTCCGAGATTCTTTCCTATTGCTCTATACGGATTTGCGGTTTCACCATCCAATTTGGATCTAATAAATTCTATTATAATTTTCTGAGACATTTTAGGCAGGGTTACGTAGCCTGATGCCATTGCAAAATATCAATACACCAAGACGTATCAACAGAAACCATCAGCTCCAGTTTATGGGAAGACATGTCTGTTATCCTTAAATTATCAACACAAATTTTTCCGGTAAATTTTTACAATTTTTCTCTTCTCAAGAACCTTCCTCTCGAACCTAAAAAGAAAGTAATCTATTTATTTTTATTATGTAGATGATATTAAAGCTTGTCGCGAGAATCTTGATCCAGGTGATAGCTTTTATTCAAGAGAATTTTTAGGTTAATTTTTTTATAGTAAGTATACCTACAAGTATTGTTATATCAAAAATTACTGATATTGAGGCTGCATAGTAAGGATTCTAAAATAGAACTTTCTGACGATATACTTGAAAATATTGAAAAAGTTTTTTTTATAATTATAATTAATAATTGTTGCTGTTTCCTCCATCTCTATCCCGTAATATGAGCTGTTACCCTCGAAAACTCTAGAAATATATAACTACTGCGTTATTAAACACAAATTCTCATTTCGCCGCATTGAAATGTAATCTCTGCCGGTTGCCGGCAAGCCATACATAATGATTCGGACTTTGCGAATAATTAAATGGAAATGAATACCCCAAGACTGGATTCTCATTAAATTATTATGGAATTAAATTTGTTGTCGGGCTTCCTAGACGCTGAACCATTAACGGTTTTTGTAGGCATTTTCTGGAAAAGATAGTGGGAGGGAAATTAAAAAAGTTTGGGATCAGTGTTCACCAAACTGCAAGCGCCATCTCAACCTCAGCTTACCAACTAACAATACCCACTTGCGACCGCAATGACCACAATAACAATGAGCTCATCAATTGAGACATAAGATTGTCGTAATCTATACAGTAGAAGAACGGGGTCAAAAATCCATCAGATCTATTGCGGCAAAACACTGAAATCGATGTATAGGTTGTCCAAATATTACAAAGTAGATTTCCATGCAACTAGTCTTGTAGGAACTCCGCAAAGAAATTCATCAGATGTAATTCAACGTTCGTCGCCAGGAAAGTAGTTGTTTTCTGATGGGTTTTCGACCCAATTCTCCTATTGCATAAGATTATCACAATGAGCAATCCTGATAGGTCAGGACAGGACATCTTGTGTCTTACTTGTGAACAAGGTTCCTTTGATTTTTAACAAATTCTCATTTTGGTGCATTGAAATATAATTTCTGCTGGTTGCCATACATAATGATTCGAACTTTCCACAATTAAATGGAAATGAATACCCCCAGACTGGATTCTCGTTAAATTATTATGAAATTAATAGACTAGGGTCAATAATTTTTTGAAAAAATAAAGTCTTAGGAGTATGTGGGGGGTCGGAAAATCTTGGTTGATTTATAAGTAGATCAAGAAAAATCAAGACGACTCAGTTCCGGAAGGGGGTAGGGGTAGCTAATATACTTTTTGAGTGTTGGATCTTGGATTTTTACGATTTGTGGTAGATAATTGATATATCTGAAACTTTTTTCAACATAACCTCGAAATTAATGAGAAAAACGCTAACTAACTTTCTTTTTCGTTTGTTTTGGTTTTTAATTTTTATCTTCCTCGGAAAAACTATTTTTTTCTTGAAACTTGGTGAAAACGTTCTTTTCACTGTAAAATTTTTTTCTTGATTTTATGCGAATTTAAATTTGAAAAAAAAACAGAATATTTAATCGAAAAAGTTTACGAAATTAGGCCAGGTTTCGAAAAAGGAAATGAGTACCAAAAAATCTGAAAAACCGAAAATTTTTTCGTGAACTTTTTCGATTGAAACTTTTGCTTTTTTTTCAAATTTAAATTCGTATAAAACCGAAAAATAAATATTTTGCTGTGAAAAAATTACAGCTCATTTATAACACTGGAAAGAACGTTTTCACCAAGTTTCATGAAAAATAGTTTTTTCTGAGGAAGATAAAAATATAAAACCACAAAAAACGAAAAATAACGTTTTTATGGCTGATTTCGAAGTAATGTTCCGGAAATTTTACCGAGTCGTCTGGATTTTTCTTAGTTTACTTATAACTTACTCTAACTTTACCGACCATCCATGTACTGCTAAGAATTTTTTATGAATTCGGGTATTGAAAATTGCTTTGGCCCTGGTCTATAAAGTTTTCGAACTTCCTAGACGCCAAACCATTCGCGGTTTTTGTTGGCGTTTTCTGGAAACGTTAGTGGGCGGAAATTGAAAAAGTTTGGGGTGTTGTGAAGCACGATAGGTGCGAAAATGAGAAAATAGTTTCCATGTGATATCGAGCGTGGTTTTAATATTAATGTTCCGTTTTACATTAATGGAGTATTAATTTAATTGTGGAATACTGTTCACGTAAATGGATTCAATAAATATGGAATGATAATTATAGGGAGTTGGCAAACTTTTTACTGATACTACTTTTTGAAATAAAAGATATGGTGATTGCTCGACAGGGGGCGCGGTGGGGCAATTCAACTCAAAAATTTAAATGGATGGGGGGTCAAGTGTCACATCGTTCAAAATAGAATTCGATTCTCTTTACAACCATCTGAATATTTTTGAATTTTGTTGTTAATTTTTGTCCCAGTTTCGATTTTTATGCCTTTCAAAATTTGTAAATTAATGTGCCCCCAGCGTCATCTGTCGAGTAATTGCAATGTTTCTTCACTCAAAAAGTAGTATCAGTGATACCCTTCAAACATTTTTTGGTTTCATTGTTCCACATCAAACATCAAATTTATCGAGGTATGAGTAGTATTCAGGTCCACACTTATATTTGATATTTCTAATTTGATTTGCCAAAAAATTTTTAACAATGTGACACTTGACCCCTCATGTCATTTGAAAAATTTGAATTGATGTGCCCCCGTGCCCTCCGTGCCCCCTGTGCCCCCTGTTGAGCAATCACCTTATTTTTTATTTCAAAAAGTAGTATTGGTATGTATTTACAAGGGTATACCTACCCTACCTGCATTAATAAAATTATATCCAAGATGAAATTGGTGAACAATCCTACTCCTTAGATAACAATAATATGGAATTAAGATTGAATGGTACCTAATTATAAAGTTCTACTTCAAAAAAAAAAGTTTAACTATGGTGAATTGTTCGAATTAAGTTAGTCGTTAAGTTGGATTTAATTTTTTTTATTTATTTATCTCTAATGATTCCAAATGATTCAGTTTTGACCCTGCATTTTCTGTGTAAAACCTCGAATTCTTCATCAAAAGTATGATTTTCTTCCAAAAGATGATTTGAATAGGTATGTTGAATTTGTTTCCTCATTCACAAGTCATATGATGTTCATGAGTTCGATTTCTAAATGTTCTACCAGTTTGGCCAATATATACCTCAGGTACCACAATTTGATTCATACGCCCCATATTTCTCGAATTTGAAAGTTCCGTCTTTATTATTTTTGATAAACTTTCCCAACTTATCAATTGTTCTATATGCAATTCTCCAATTTTCAGAATTTTTTTATCTAATCTGAGAGCACACCCTGTTCAATAATGAATGTCTGAGGTGACACAGAACTGCCCTAGGTCAACAATTCTACGAAGAGCACTCTAATGTATTATTGTCCCCGATCGACATAATAATAATAATAATAATAATAATACTCCCTCATAAACACTCGTAGAGTGTACCCAAAGGCATGGCCTGTGCGGGTAGAGGACGGCTATTATTATTATTTGCCGTGGCGCTCCGGGGCGACTTGCTGATTTTTGGTGGCGTATTCACTTTTCAGCTGCAGGAAAACCCGGAAAACCTACAGCACCACCTCGGGTGGCCGGCGTGCACTCCAAGCTAGCACCAGCCGAGATTGGCATCTAGACAACACACAATACACTTGCTTTCAACAAGGACTGTGGTCGTCTATCGATTCCGATATTGGGTACTTGAGAAAAAATCCCTCGTACCTATATCGGGCTCGAACCGACTACCGCTATACTGAAGTTCTGAACGGTCTGCGCCTTAGACCGCCAGACCACCGACCACGATAGAAGTCAGCTCCAGGAATTTTTCATTATGTCCCTTCGTTTCTATCAACTCACTAATAATTCACGTTCTATCGTGTACCGAGACCCGAGGCGCGCTACCAATTCTCGCCACCTAAGAAATTTTCCTCTCCGCGAAATTTTTCCAGCCACGCGAAATTCATTAAAAGGCGCTACTGAATGGAATATAGTCCAGGCAGCAGAGGAAAAATATTATTGCGAGGATTCGCATTCATATTCACATTCACATTCGAATAAATAAAAAAGTGTCTTCAAAATTCAACCATACTCTACATCGCATGCATTAGTTTCATGAGCAAATAAGAAAATACATGAACAGAGTTTTGTTCGAAAATATGAATAGGATATTTATAAAATCTGTTGTGGAATCATCTGCAATGCCCATGACAGGTCTATGTCGAAAAATGACTTTCAAAGTTTTACCGCAGAAGAAATATTTTCCTCATATCCATCCCTGATGTGTAATTGCTTCTGAAGAGCCTGCTTTCCAATTATATCAATCACCCTGATGAGCTTGGTAAAGCGAAATAGATTTTCGTCGACAAAAATGTATTCGGGATTAAATGCGAAAGAAGCGAACCCTGCTTCAATTAAATGAAAGATTTCGGTGATAACATTCCCCCTATCTTATTTAATGAATTTTCAATGAAAACTATCTGAATGAAAATGCGAATTTTCTTTTCAGTTAGTCTTTTCACAATATCTGTCAGATGTATTTCAATATTCAGCGTGGCTTTAGCCGGGGAAGTAGTTGTTTCTTGTTAGATATTACAAATAAATCACATTTTTCATTTTTCAAATTTCATGGAGAATGGAGAGTTATTGCATTCTCGTAAGACAGGCACTCATTCTCAATCAATTTTTTTAAAAAGTGTCTATGCAATGTTTCCGATGCAATGATGAGTGGAAAACGAACCGTGAAACATCGGATATCTGCAGGTGGACATTCCAAGCCAATGGAGGATAATATTCAATGCTTGATTGCAATTAGCACTTGCAATTGTGTCCTCCTGGATGAATACTGCACAAAGGAATGTCAGATGTAATACAATGTTCGTAGGGGGAAGTAGTTGTTTTCTGACAGATACTTGCCTCAAATTTTTCACTTTGTGGATGGTGTGGAAATAAGGGGAATTCGACTATGTCGAAATTTTTTTTTTGTTTCATTTGTTAGAAATCAGTTTTTGTACAGTCACTACAATTCCTAATTCCAGCTCGTGGAATCGCAATGATTACACTAATTCCGAGTTGTGAAGTCGGAATTATACTAATTCCATGTTGTGAAGTCGGAATTATACTAATTCCGAGTTGCGAAGTGGGAATTAGGCTAATTCCGAGTTGTAAAGTCGGAATTATACTAATTCCATGTTGTGAAGTCGGAATTATACTAATTCCGAGTTGCGAGGTTAATTCCGAGTTTTAAAGTCGGAATTATAGTAATTCCGAGTAGTAAAGTCGGAATTATTCTAATTCCATGCTGTGAAGTCAGAATTGTACTAATTCCGAGTTGCAAAGTCGGAATTAGGTTAACTCCGAGTTGTAAAGTCGGAATTATAGTAATTTCGAGGAGTAAAGTCGGAATTACACTAATTCCATGTTGTGAAGTCGGAATTAGGCTAATTCCGAGTTGTAAAGTCGGAATTATAGTAATTCCGAGGAGCAAAGTTGGAATTATACTAATTCCATGTTGTGAAGTCAGATTGATACTAATTCCCAGTTGCGAAGTAGGAATTAGGCTAATTCCGAGTTGCGAAGTCGGAATAAGGCTAATTCCGAGTTGTAAAGTCGGAATTATAGTAATTCCGAGTAGTCAAGTTGGAATTATACTAATTCCATGTTGTGAAGTCAGATTGATACTAATTCCCAGTTGCGAAGTAGGAATTAGGCTAATTCCGAGTTGCGAAGTCGGAATAAGGCTAATTCCGAGTTGTAAAGTCGGAATTATAGTTATTCCGAGTTGTAAAGTCGGTATCATACTAATTCCATGTTGTGAAGTCAGAATTATACTATTTCCGAGTTGCGAAGTCGGAACTAGGCTAATTCTGAGTTGTAAAGTCAGAATTATAATTTTTGATTTTTTCGTAATACAAGTATTTTTCAATGAAGAATAATTCAATGTACTACATTCGCTTGAAAAAAATACTGTGTGGAAATTTTAATCGAGTTTTACCTTAGTGTCATCATCTTCTTCGAAATCGGTCAGCATCTCCGACGACTGGTCTGAAAGTCGACGCATGTGAGCCGTCGCGGCGGTGGAGGCGTCGTGGACTCTATCGGCCGCCACAACACGCAGACAGTAGTGCAGTTGGCGCGGCGTTGGACGACATGTTCACGCTCTGTATGTCGCGTGGTCATCCCCACCTATCGGATGCACAGCAGAACAGTGAGTGTTTGTTTGAATATTTGATGTTGATGTTGTTTATATTGTCTTGATCTTTGAAAGAATGTCATAGCTAGAGAAAAAATGTGTTTCCCGATTAGGGATAGGTTTCATTAGTTCATTAGTAGAAGTGTAGAGCTAGATTTTCAATTTCAGCACTCGAATAGTCGACCACAACCGAAATACTTATTTATGATACAAGTGTTAGAAGTGGCATTTTATTTTGTGAGTGGGGATATTACGAAACGGGCGTTAGCGAGTGGAGCAATCCCCCGAGCAAAATACAATCACTTTCAACAAATGTATCATACACATTTTTTTTTGTACAACAGTTACTGCTAGTAAGAAAAAATAAAAAAAATTATAAGGTCCATGAGGATTCGAACACACGATATTTGGATTCAGATGCTCCAACTATAATAAACCCCAACGCACTTTATTGATGAATATCATTCTTTGTCAGTAATGAAGGACCTTCTACAGTTGGACTGAATACTACTTCGTTTGTAACTTCAGAAGGAATTAGTATTACCAATTGCACAAACGGCCAAATACATGTGTGAAGTTTTATAAATGATTCCTCTTGAGTAGGTGTTCTGATTGAAATATCCGATTGAAGTGTTTCTATCAGAGAGATCTATATTACTGAGTCTCCATCATCTCATCTGTTATTTTACTTGTAACACTAGTGTTAAAAGTATTTTTAACTGAATGGGTAGAGTGAAAGTAATACTTCACAAAGATTTTTTACACAATACTAACATTTAATGCTAACAGCTGTTTCGACACGCTGTGTCATCTTCTGAGCCAGTTATAAACTGTAAAAACTGTAAAAAAGTATTTTTAACACTAGACATAAAAGTAGTGATTTTGTGAAAACATATGTCAATGAATTTAAAACCTCATTTTTAATGACATTTGTACAAAAAATAACTTTTGCAACTTTCCGTTTGACAGTAGCTGTGGTTGAAGATTTTTTTACAGAACGATAGGTATGCACATATCGCTTCTCTGGCCTCCACGATCGCCGGATCTGACGACCTGACTTTTATTTCTGTGGGTACATAAAAAATGATGTGTATCAATATAATTTTTAAATTGATGAAGAATTACGTCAACTGTGTTCTGTTGTTTTGCCCCTTTTGAAATAGATTTACGAACGAATAGCAACAAAATCGATGCAGGGAAACAGTAAAAAAAAATTAGCCCTACCTGGTGTTTCATGGACTGTAGACCGCCGTTGAT
This sequence comes from Chrysolina haemoptera, assembly GCA_958298965.1. Classification (NCBI taxonomy): domain Eukaryota; kingdom Metazoa; phylum Arthropoda; class Insecta; order Coleoptera; family Chrysomelidae; genus Chrysolina; species Chrysolina haemoptera. Next base: position 709,540 of record OY282600.1, read on the forward strand.
GTTCTTGGCTGCTCGGAGGGGTAGGCCTACCTAGTTTCTCCACAACGTACAAAGAGTTTCCAAATAACTATGAAACCGGGACCAGCAATTTTCACTAACAAATTTTAGTTGATCTCTGGACGATAGCGAACGATTCTACTAATTTTCGGTCTCGGGCCGGAATACTGTTCCACTGCTTTTTTAGCGCGGTTGGTATAAAAACTAATAAACCCGAGTACTAACAAAACATTCGTTTCTGCCTTTCTGAAGCATACAGAGTGTACTATAAAATGAAATACTTGATTCTACTTCCCAATATAAATGAATTATAACTAAAATTAGGTACTATATCTAAGTTTTAATTTAAAGACGGAACATACCGCCCACCAAAATGCAGTCGAAAAAATACGAGTGCATTTTAAACCGTAGGAAGGGGACATAATTTAATAATTGGCCTTCGGATTATTCCCAAAGCCGTTTTAACAGCGGCAACACGACCGATGCCATCTGTTCCGCAAAATATCTCTTGTACGCGTCCTAAACGCCAACGCATAGGAGACTGCAAGTCATCCTTGATAAGGACCAGTTTGCCAATAGGCAATGGAGTCCGATGCTCAGTCCATTTTTTACGATTAATCAAGGTGTTCAAATATTCCAAATGCCACCTCTTCCAGAAGTCTTGGTGTATTTTCTGCAAGAGTTGCCATCTGGACAAACGATTGATTGGCATATCCGTAACATTAGCATCCGGCAAAACCGACAGTGGCTCCAATGTTAAAAAGTGCCCTGGAGTTAAAGCTTGTAGATCGTTAGGATCGGAACTTATTTCAGTTAACGGCCTTGAGTTCAAGAGGGCTTCAATCTGTACAAGAATGGTGTACATCTCTTCAAAGGTAAGGATTTGTTCACCAATAACTCTAATCAAATGTCCTTTGACTGATTTCACCCCAGCTTCGTGCAAACCTCCAAAGTGGGGGCTGGAAGGAGGATTGAACCTCCATTCGATATGTTCCATGTCCACAGCCTGTTGAAACATTTCCCGCAACATTCTATCCGCGCCTACGAAGTTAGTACCACAGTCGCTGTGTATCACTGACAAACGTCCTCGTCTAGCTAGAAATCTACGAAGTGCCGCGAGAAAAGCATCTGAAGATAAGTCGCTAACCAACTCCAGATGAATTGCCCGAGTAGCAAAGCACACAAAAAGACATATATAGGCCTTCTGACTCTTACAGCCACGTGCTTTTGACAAAGTGATATTCAAAGGACCTGCAAAGTCCACCCCAACAATAGAAAATGGTTTAACTTGTGAAACTCTACTAGCAGGAAGATTGCCCATATATGGACTGAATGAATTAGGACGAACCCTGAAACATCGAATACATTTTGATATAACCGATCTTATAGCATTTTTAGCATTTAAAATCCAAAAATTTTCCGAAATAAGAAAACGCAAAAGCTGAGCACCTGGATGAAAGTGCTTTTTATGATATTCATTTATCAGAAGCTCGACAAGTCTATGTTTTTGAGGAAGTAAAATAGGATGCTTGTTATCATAAGGAATACGAGCATTCACTAATCGACCGCCCACCCTGATAAATCCATCTTCATCAATGAACGGTGACAGTTTTCGAAGGGTTTTGGAAATTACCTTTTTATTTGTCAAACTTTCTATCAGATCACCAAAATGTTTATATTGCACTCCTTTAACCAAAACGAGAAGTGATCTATGAAGTTCCTGTTGAGTAAAAACACCAAAACTTTTATTTTGGAATTTTGAGTTGTTAAAATATCGAAAAACATAACAAATGATTCTCTGAATCTTAGGCAATGAAGAAAATCTTTCAATAAGATCATCCACAGAATCAAGCGAAGCCGACACTGCTAACGAAATTGTTCTCTTTTCCTCCTTGAGACAGTCTGAATCACCTAATTCTGGTTCTATCATTGGCCACGATTCAGGTGAATTAGTAAGCCACAAGGGTCCTTTCCACCACAGTGGATGCTCTACCAATTCTGTGGGATATAGACCACGAGAAGCACAATCCGCTGGATTGTCTATTCCTTTCACATGATGCCAGCAACTGGGTTGTATTTGATCTTGTATTTTGGTAACTCTGTTGCTGACAAACGTTTGCCAACGATGAGGCGACGATCTGATCCATTTCAAAGCAACCAACGAATCAGACCAAGCAAAAATATTCTGAACAGAAATATTTTGCTCGCAGGTACGTATTACAAAATGCATTAAATCAGCTAACAGCAGTGCTGCGCATAATTCCAAGCGAGGAATGGATATACGCTTGAGAGGAGCAACTTTCGATTTTGACATCATTAAATTGGTCTGTGCTTCGCCATCAACATTTGCCCATCTAATGTAGACTACCGATGCAAATCCCCTCTCAGATGCGTCTGCAAACCCATGTATTTGAATATTATCAATATTTTCCCCAAGAATATATCGAGGTATATTCAAGGACGATAAAGTATATAGATCTCGTTTGAATTCTATCCAACGAGACTTTACATCAGGTGGAGGCTCCTCATCCCATTGTAATCCTAATGTCCATAAATACTGCATCATATATTTTGCAAAAAACGTAACAGGACCAAGAAATCCTAACGGATCAAATATCCTAGCCAAATCCGACAGAATATTTCTTTTTGAACAAGTCCTTTCAATGATATCGCCACTATAAGAAAATACATCTAAATTTGGCCGCCATTGCAGTCCCAAAACCTTAATTGCCGAATTATCTTCACTATCAAACGAAAGCATAGGTTGATGTCGGAAATCTGTTGGAAATTCATTCAATAAATCTGCATGATTACTTGACCATTTCCGGAGTTCAAACCCTCCTGTTTTCAGCAGACCAATCATCTCTTTCTGAAGGGACTTGCAGTATTCTAGAGACTCCCCGCCAGTAACCAAATCATCAACATATATATCCGACCCCAAAATTTTGGCTGCAATAGGAAAATTATGACCTTCGTCCTTGGAAAGTTGCAGCAATGTACGAATGGCTAAATATGGCGAGCTTGTCACCCCAAATGTGACAGTGTTCAACTGATATTCATCAAGTTGATCATTAGGACCAAAACGCCACACAATTCGCTGATAATCGCGTTGTTCTGGAGCTACCAGTATTTGCAAATACATTTGTCGAATATCAGCGGTTACTACGAACTTATGCAATCTGAAACGAAGTAAAATACTTACTAAATCCCGCTGTAATTTTGGTCCCACCAATAATTTTTCATTCAGAGATTCCCCACCAGGGGGTGAAGCCGATGCGTCAAAAACAACCCTCAACTTAGTAGAAGTACTATCGGGTTTTTGTACTCCATGATGAGGAATATAATATGCCCTAATTGGATCATTCGGCAAACCATCAATTTTGCTCATATGTCCATTATCCAAGTAATCCTTCATAAAGGATGAATAAGCCGAATACAAATTTTTGTCCTGTAACAAACGACGTTCCAAACAAAAAAATCGTCTTATCGCAATAAAACGAGTCTCCAGGAAAGAAGGGTTTTCTTCCTTGAAAGGCAGATAAACAATATATCGTCCTGATCGATCCCGATGATGCGAAGCTACGAAAATTTCTTCACATCTTTGTTCATCTTGTGTTATGCAATTTGACTGGGGAATTTCTTCTAACTCCCAAAATTTCTTCAAAGTTGCATCTAATGATAAATTTTGAGTATGTGTCAACAAGGAATATTTCAGTGTAGGGGGCTGAAGACAAATTTTACCTGTAACAACCCATCCAAATATGGTTTCAATAGCCATGGGCTGATCACCGTCTCCACGAATCTGGCCGCTCCGTAAAATATCTGGGATCAACTCCGCTCCCAATAACATATCCACTCCACTAGGGATATTGAAGTGGGGATCGGCCAGCTGAATATTCTTCAAATGATTCCAATGCTCGAAAGAGAAATGTGAACTTGGCATGTGCGATGAAATTTTTTCTATTACTACAGCTTTGACGGAAACTACAGGAACAACTGCTGCAGCAGATCGAAGCTGGACAGTAACCCCATATTTAGCTTCCAGTGCAGATTGTCCAATTCCACTAACAACTAGTGACAAACGAGACCGTGCTAACTTCAAGCGATTGGCACATGCAGATGTAATCAAACTTACTTGACTTCCACCATCTAATAACACCCTAACCTTCTGAAACATCTCGTATCTATCCTTGATTTCCACTACTGCGGTTGCCAATAAAGCTATTGTGTTATTTCCAACAGAACCAAAAAACACATTTGAATTATTGGAGGATACATTCGAAGTACTTGAGGTACCACTGTCTTGCGAAATCGCCGAATTCGATCTGTGACTACTTGATGATTCATCACTACTCTGCTGAGAAGTGCTGCTGGTAAAGTGAATCAAGCTATGGTGCTTATGATGGCACACATGACAAGAGTCTTGGACTCTGCACTCGGAAGATCGATGTGAAGGATATAAACAATTCAAACACAAACCTTTTTGTTTGACCAACTTATAACGATCAGTAGGGGTTTTATTCAGAAAGGATGGACATTTATATATCAAATGAGATGCATTACATATCGAACAAGTTCCGGATGTCTTGTTATTAGTAACTAAAAATGTTTTTTTGTCATTTTTGTTATCTCGAGTGAACTCAACACTTGAAGTGAATTTAGTATTATATGAAGTACGATGACCCTTTTGCGAGTATAAGACAACTGACTCCAATGCAGTACACTGCGATTTCAAAAAAGTAACAAGATCGTCATACGAAGGAATATCTGAAGACGCATACTTCATTTCGAAAAGTTTTATGGTTGCAGTGTCTAGTTTTTTAATCAAAATATGAAATAGTACAAAACTCCACTCAGCTACCGGTAAATTCAGATTTTTCAAACCATCTAAATTTTCATGAAAACATTCGAGCAAACTGCGTAGACCTGTAGCCGATTCAGTCTGTAGTTTCGGGAAATCCATCATTTCCTGCCAATAAGTACTTGCTATGAGGCGTGGGTTTTGAAATCGATCAACTAATGTAATAAAAGCAGTATCATAATTGTTATCAGTTATTTTCAAAGATTTGATGCAAGAAAGAGCCCCTTTTGACAAAGAAGATAAAAGATACCTGAATTTTTCAGTTTTACTAAGAGAACTATTTGTATGAATAAGTGATTTATACAAGTCTAAAAAGGCTGGCCATTCCTGTAAATTTCCACTAAATTTTGGAATTTTTGGTAATTTCACATTGGGATTATTCATGATGGTTGGCACTGGATCAGTTTTACAAAATAATTTAGAATATTTTGTTTTGATACCATAGTACTTTCTATCAAATTCTCGTCTAATTACATGTTCAGCTTCTAAATCGGCCCCATCTTGCGTTGATATAATTCCAATGAGCATCAAATGATTATTTTGAAATTCGGTAGATATTCCATCGAGATCTTGATATCTAGCATGAAATTCGTCTTTTATTCCATCATCGGTTCCAGCCTGATCGGCACATTCTTTAATTTCATCTAAACGCTGCAACCAAGTATCTCTCATTGCACGATGCTGTTTAATTTTAGCAGCTGCCATCGTATTCTACTAAATGTAATGTGCAACGCAATGAACAAATTATCAAAGAAAAAATACGATAAATTATTTGTACTCGATTAGTTTTGAATACGAATTCTAGTAAGTAACACAAGTAAACGACGTCAAAATGAAAATATGTCACAATATTCAGTAACTGTCATTTAAAAGGGAATTAAGTAATGGTCCACTGCTGGTTCTACCGATAAATTCAAATCGATAAAAATTCTATCTATTATTATTTCTATTCAAATGCCAACTAATATTTTTATTGATACGCCACTGAATGCCAATCAATCACGAAGGTATCGATAAACACCTATTTTTTTCAGTAAGTAGTCGAAAAAAAACATGTGGGAAGATGCAATTGTGTTAAAGGTTTTTTCGTTTTTTATTCTAAACAAATGTGTACGAGAGATATTTTGTTTTTATCAACGTCCCAAATGAACAAATCTATTGGAAGTAACTTTTTGTCGAACGAAAATCAGCTGTATTTATTTTACTCGTACTATTTCAGCAAACTATGAATCAAAAACGAGTAATTTTGAAAATAATATCTCCGATATCCGCTAACAAAATAACGAACATGTATCAAAACAATTTTTACAAATTAGTATTAAATTATCTATTGTGTTTTGCGAATGGGTAAATGCACTATGTTATATCAAAAAGGCAAAAACGAAAAGGCAAAAAACGAACGATTCAAAATATCCGACTCTGAAGGACCAAATGTTGTTTTGCCCCTTTTGAAATAGATTTACGAACGAATAGCAACAAAATCGATGCAGGGAAACAGTAAAAAAAAATTAGCCCTACCTGGTGTTTCATGGACTGTAGACCGCCGTTGATGTTCTTGGCTGCTCGGAGGGGTAGGCCTACCTAGTTTCTCCACAACGTACAAAGAGTTTCCAAATAACTATGAAACCGGGACCAGCAATTTTCACTAACAAATTTTAGTTGATCTCTGGACGATAGCGAACGATTCTACTAATTTTCGGTCTCGGGCCGGAATACTGTTCCACTGCTTTTTTAGCGCGGTTGGTATAAAAACTAATAAACCCGAGTACTAACAAAACATTCGTTTCTGCCTTTCTGAAGCATACAGAGTGTACTATAAAATGAAATACTTGATTCTACTTCCCAATATAAATGAATTATAACTAAAATTAGGTACTATATCTAAGTTTTAATTTAAAGACGGAACATGTGGGTACATAAAAAATGATGTGTATCAATATAATTTTTAAATTGATGAAGAATTACGTCAACTGTGTTCTCAGGAAAATGTTTCCAAATAGTTCTGGATAAGCAGTTTCCTTGGGTACAGACTTTATAAGGTTTCTCTTTGTCCAGATCCTGGTTCAAGTTCCAAACTTTTCATGCCCTAGATATATAGATAGAATAAGCATAAGCATAAGCATGTAGGCCTCTCAATCGGGCCCGTTATGCACCCACCACTGCTGGGAGATGGTTCAGTTTTGAAGGTAGCCTATCTCACGAGCGAAAGAGGCCAGCCGATACCTCCCTCACACTCTCCGGGTTCAGTACGATACTTCCGAGGTGTGCTTCCCGTGTTGCTGCCACTGCCGGGCATATCGTGAGGATGTGGGTGGCTGACTCCTCATCCTCCAAGCACCAAGCTCCAAGCATTCGGTATCATCCGAGAAACCTAAAATGTTGAGGTGCCTGTTGAGATGGCAGTGCCCCGTCAGGAGCCCTGTCACTGATCTGATTTCCTTTCTGCTCAGTGTGAGCAGAGTCTTGGTCCTCCTAGTAGAAGGGCCTCCGATGTGGAGTTTCGATTGCCTCATGCCCGGTGCATCTTTCCATGTGTCCTGGAATTTCATTTCCAGAATTTCCTTCATGGTTGAGACGCACCATGATATAGAAACTCCTAGGATAGGTTCTGGTCCAATCGTTGGGCTTTTCGCACCTTGTCTGGCCAAATAATCAGCCCGTTCGTTTACAGGTACTCCGGTATGACCAGGGACCCAAAGTAGCTTTACTTTATTGGCGGAAGATAGCCTTTGCAGATCATCGATGCATTCAGTCACCAGCAGCGAGGTGACTCTATATGATGTGAGAGCCTTGATCGCCGCTTGGCTGTCGGTGCATATCGTGATTTGCTGGCTACGGTAGCCTCTGTTGAGATTTTCTCTTACACAGGCGAGTATAGCAAACATTTCTGCCTGAAATACAGTGGCAAAAGTTCCTAGAGCGTAACAGAGTTCTGCTTTCGGAGACCTATCCATCCTGGAGCCATCTGTGTACCAGATGATCCCCTTGGTGGGAAGCAGGCGATGCCCGATCCGCTCCCAGTCCTCCCTTTTGGGAATAACTGTCTGTGGCCTTTTACTGAATCGTATGGCAGGTAACGAACTGTCACCCGGCATTTCATGCCCTATTGAAATAAGAGTTTACAATTCCTTCCTTTAGGTTAGTGTGACGCTAAGAGTGATTGTGGAGATAATTGTTGCTGATAATGAGTTTTTTTTGTTGTATTCATACAGTATCCGAAAGTTTTCATCGTGGGTATGGTGGTTTTATGAGAGCGTGAAGAATAGCTTGCTATAATGTTGAAAGAGCATTAGAATTTCTCCTCTACTCGCTCGAGGAAGGGATATCAACTGAGCTGTTAATTCGTCGGGCGAGGTAACCGGAGAGGCGCGCAGTAGTGCGTCTCTCTTGTTTATGTTATATTATCAAATCATTGCGTTCCTTGTTGTTTGCGTAGATTTCTGTCTATACATCAGATGAAAAGTTTTCGAGACTGTATAACATGAAATATAAGTAGCGTAAGGAATTCTTGATAATTCATACCAGGCTCTTTAAAAATATCTGGTGATGTTATGCAACCCTATTTCGTGAAGCTCCATGAGTATTATCACCAAAATTCAGCAACATTCAAACTATTTACTAGAAAAGTATCATTCTGGTTCTTAAATTCAAATACTACCTACAGCTATATAAAAATATAAATTTTCTACACGGATTCGAAAATCAAATTCAAGTAATGATACTTTCCTTCACCAGATATTCAAATACTTACCCATATTAGTTTGTGTAAATGATGATGACGTTCACTATTGTTGTTCACGAAGAACATTTTCCCCATACACCACCTTTTACGTCGTTATCTTTAGAGAAACATCTTTCTAAATACTCAAATTACACATAATGGGATATAGCGTTATAATATGCAAAACAAAGATGAAACTTTGCCCATAAATAACGAGTAAATTGAGCCATTATTCAATTTACTAGCTGCTCCTTAATGGAGAACGTGAATGCATTCATTTTCTTTATCAAGTCAGGGTGAAGCTCAGCTTGTTCAGACCAAAAAATTTCTTAGGAACATTCTACAGAGTTCGATATTAATGTTTAAGGGTGAGTCAGTGGTGGAACAGAAGAATAATAGGAATAAAACAGAGTTCGACATGATTTTTTATATAGTATAAGAGCTGAAAGTTTCGAGAGAACTCTTGATGATGATGAAATGATCAAGGGGGACAGAACACCAACTATTTCTTGTCTATCCACTGTTGATGTAGTTGTGCGAGTTCGAAATACCAAGGAAGACTAGGAACATTTCGGTTTAGTATAAAAAATATTGGAAAGTTAAATACAAATTTGAAGATACGAGAAATGAACTAGATGATCGCCAACTGCTAAAAACTGAGAATCAAACAAAGTCGATAGGAATTTTGTGTATATTTTAATTGTATCAGAATAAAACGCAGTATGTAATCACTCGTGAAGTAATCAGAAAAAGGAGAAACTTTACTTTTATTAAAGACAGTGACAACTTTTATCAAATTGTATTTCAATTAACAACTGACTACTCAAAATATAAACAGAGTTGAGTACACACTGCGTTTTATTCTGATTCAATTGGTTATGGGCACAGAATAAGCGGAAACAGAAAAATGGACGTAGAAGTCTACATCTGATACAGAAAAAGTTCTACAGTTATAATAAGTTGGACAGCGATGATATGGCTACCAAATATCTCAAAGCTGGAATCCATAGGAGACCAGCTCAGGCAATTGGGAGAACCTGTTCCAGAATCTATGATGATTACCAGAATCCTCATGACATTACCACCCCACTTCAATCATTTCTACAGTGCTTGGGAATCTACCCCAGAGGAAAAGCGAACCATGAGTAATTTGACGTCTAGACTGCTGCTGGAAGAATCAAGAATTTCTACCCAAGTTCCAAAAGATGAATCGTCAGCTTTCATTGCGAAAAAGTTTGACCGTTATAAACCATAGATTAAACATGATAAAGAAAATTTGAAAACTGTTCCATCAGGAAGGTGCTTCGTTTGCGGAAGAAAGGGCCACTACAAATCAAAATGTTGGTATAGAGCAGAAAAAGGAGAAACTTTACCTTTATTAAAGACAGTGACAACTTTTATCAAATTGTATTTCAATTAACAACTGACTACTCAAAATATAAACAGAGTTGAGTACATACTGCGTTTTATTCTGATTCAATTATCTGTAATGGAGTTATTTGCGAACATTGAGTAATACCCCGAAGTCAGTCTTTATTAACCACTATAAAAAAAATTAGAATTCAGTTCGTGATAATAAACAAATTTTGTCTCAGTGGGATTTGAAATTAGAGTAACACATATGCTTCATATGAACAGCGTTATCCAGTGCTTATCAAATGAAAGATGGTAGCTGGAGTATTTTAGTCGCCTTTTTCGACAGACAGACCATACCTGGGATCTATTCTTTCTAGCTAAGAGTGTTCAAGGGCTTAAAGGGCATCACTGTTCAATTTCTCAGATTCAGTAGAGTATGCAGAATCCCATCTGAATTGTATCAAAGTTGTGTCATCAGCAAATAATACCTACAGTATTTATTGAAAGCATGTGATGGTAAGAGTCAATGATATAAATGATGGATAGCACAGCCCCTGAAGTTGACGATTGAACGGAATTTCCAAGTTTTTTTCCCCGATAAACAAATAACTTTATTTTCCAACATTGATAAAATATTGTCTGTATCAGCAATCATTCCCAAACGCATCACAGTTATTAGCAAAATCTATACGTCGATTTGTAAACCCATTTGGTAATTGACTTTCATCGGATCAAAGCGTGAAATCCAACAATTCACCAACTTTTTGTGAACCGCGTTCCAATTTTCGCTATTCGGATCGCGGCAGGAACGCTGGCTCCTGCGCGTTCCAGTCCTGCAAGGTTATTTACCTTCCGCAAGGCCCAACCCGGTGCAGCTTGAACCAGAAACGATCTGTGGCACTGATAGGTCAGGGTCTGGAATTGTTGTGCGTATAATGTGAATCGATGCAGTTGTATGAGCTCGATAGAGAGTTTCTTATAGAAGAAAATGTGTCAGCATAGATACAGAAGTTAAATTTACCATCACAGACAACAGTAAACCTTGATATTTGTAGAAACTTATATTATACCAATAAAAAGTATTAAGTGATTTGTTTCTTTTGGAGACGTACCGGCGAATAGACTTGTTACACGGAGGAAAATTTATGATGATATATATTTTCTGGTACTATTATGTAGAGCAATAATTCGTACTAACCTTAAACAATTTTTTGTGATTTTTTCATCATAAATTTAAGATTTCTTCAAGTTCAACAAATGTGTTCTCGTTTGAACAAAACTTTATATGTGAATATTTTCGATATCTTTTTTGATTTTCGAGTTTTTGGCGATTTTAGAAATAAAGTAAAATCGAAATATGTCATACGAAACTTTTTGTAGTACTAATCGAGTTAAATGAAATTGTTTTTACAAACTTTTCGATATCCCGTTTAGTTTTTGAGATTTTGAGGCTTATATAAAAAATTGTCCAAGTCCCTACTTTTTTTTGGATTTTATTTTTTCTCCGCTCTGTTAATGGATTCGAAAAAACCAAATTTGGAGGGTCGATATAATTTGTTGGGACGTAATTTTTGCGAGAAACATATTTTCAAATTGTTTGTCAGTTCGGGAGATATATGGATTTCTCCGTTTTTTTCAAATATTTCCTGTACTATTGATTTAATCTAGTCTCGTCTAGTAAATCGTATTTAATGAAATCCCAGTTTCTAAAATGGATTGAATAATGAAACCACGGAGTTCACGGTCGTATGGATGCACAGGGGATTTTTATATATAAAGATGGCCGCAACAAATATTTTTATTTAACACACTCAGATGAATTATAATAATTGAAAAAATAATTAGAAGATTGGCTCGGGAACCCTTTCAGGCACAATAGCGGAATACATCAGTCTTATTTTAAATTTTTGTTTTGAGATGTTCCACATAATTTTTTGAAAATCTCGAAAACTGTTGAGAATGAAGGGAAACCGATTGTATATACGAGTTCTGCGACTCAAAATCCTCCTTTGGTGACGATTTGAACCAAATCAATTTTTCATTTTTGAACAAAAAATTTCCAAAGGGGTTAGACTTCTTTCTTGAAAAGACCCAAAAATGAAATTCTTCCTACAGTTACCATATTTGGTCAGGAGGATTCTGAAGTCATTTACTACTGCGGAATACACCAATAAAAACGTTTTGATATTATACGTAATTTAAAAAAGCTTTTCTCAACTCACACTGAAGAAAAGCCTGTTTATTCCCGCTGAAGAAAGTCCTTTGCTGTTCCCGCTGAAGAAAGTCTGTTGTTTATTCCAGCTGAAGAAAGTCCTTTGTTTATTCCAGCTGAAGAAAGTCCTTTATTTATTCCAGCTGAAGAAAGTCCTTTGTTTATTCCAGCTGAAGAAAGTCCTTTGTTCATTCCAGCTGAAGAAAGTCCTTTGTTTATTCCAGCTGAAGAAAGTCCTTTGTTCATTCCAGCTGAAGAAAGTCCTTTGTTTATTTCCGCTGAAGAAAGTCTTTTGTTAACACGTGCAGAAGAAAAACCCTTACTCACGCTGAAGAAAAGTTGTTTACTCCCGCTGAAGAAAAGCTCAAAAGGGGTTAGATTTCTACCGAATAAAAATTATTTTTTTGTACAACTGTCAAACTTGACATTTCTGCATCTCTATTGATGCCCAAATGTTTATTTTTTTTTTCGATATGAAAAAAAGACATTTTTTCACTGTCAAAATAATTCTCAAAATAAACATGAAATAGTACTTTTTCCTCAACATTCAATGTACTTTTCTGATTCTAAATGAAAGTGATTGTGAATGAATAAAATTCGATTTAAAACAGTTATACAATGACTAACTAAAATAATTAGTATATCGAAAAGTGAGTGCAAGGCGAAACAAAACAAAAATACAGTTCCGAAATAATTGTTACTGTCTCCCAAACATAATTAACTGCCTATTCAAATAACTGAATTTTCATCAAGAAGGAAATGACAGAGAAAATCCAACGACAGTGTTGCAACGATGTTCATAAAGAAAAGGACACAGTATACCTCCATAATTAATGTAATTTCCAACCATCCTCTGAATAAACCAGAAAGACCAGGCGCTAGTCTGAACCACCTAATTTTTCCAACACATGCTGAGCCGTCTCTTATTGAATCGTCAACTTGAAACAACCAGGAAATTTGCTGATAAATGAAGGAAAAGAAAAGTTTTCCGTGAAAAGTAGTCTTTTGTCAGTCTGGAATTACTCGCAGAAAACTCGCTCACGTTTAATTTAATCGGGAAGTAAAATGTTTCAGTTGAATTTCAGTGTTTTGTTCATTTGGAGAATGGATATTGGAAAAACAATGGGTGAGGCTAAAAGTAACAAACTTTGTTTCGTTGAAAAACTTTAAATCAATAAATGGTTATTACTTGAGTTGTTTTTTTATGGAGATGTTAATACAACTGACTTAGCTGTTTTCAAATGTTGAACACATTGATACAGAAGTAATGCTAAGTTGAAATACGGCGTTTTGTTCTTTCGGAAAATGTTGTTGAATGAATTTTGTTAAAAGACTTCAAATCAATAAACGGTTATTTATCAAGTTTATTTTTTTCCTTGGTTCTTTTTTGTACTAACATATACCTTTATTTTCAGGAATTGCCCTCAAACAAGTAAAAGGTGGATACCTACTACGATACAGACGTAAGTGAAACTTTTTCTTGTAGACTAATGAATAACATCAAAAAAGAAATATACACAATTGATAATCGAAGTGTAGGTTTCAGCATCTCTCTTTCAGTATTGATCACTGAATAGTCGGGAATCAGTAGGTCTGAAAAAAAAAGGGTTGGTTTATGAACCCCCGTTATCTAATGACAAAAATACAGTATACAACAACAATAAAAAAAAGTGTAATTGAAGAAAACCATTTGAAATGAAAAAGAAATTTTTTTGGCATATCAAGAACTATGTACTTCCCGGACTAGGCCGGGAAGTGTTAAAATTCTAATAATATAAATAAGAATCAGAATGTTTCTGTTAGTACGTATCTTCTGTTCGAATTTCAATATTTAATACAAATAAGAATTAAAATGTTCGAAATTTTCTTCTACAAAGAAATATAAAAAATAAATGTTTGCCGAAAAAATCGTGTACGCAACACATCCAAAAACAGTTTTTTTAGACTCGCAGACAAAAAAAAACAGTATTTTCCGGACTTAAATTAAGACGTAAATTACTATTTTCTGAAATCGCTCAAGAAAGCGTACTTTCTTGGAGTAACTTTATACGTTAATCTAGTATTTTAGTCCGTTGATAAGCAACGAACTTTTCCTTATCGAAAACGATTCGGGAAAATTTTTGCCGACGTTTCAAGAATACAAAAAAATGTGACTACGAACTTTTCCGTATCGTAAACGTTCCGCGAAAATTTAAGCCATAAACAATAATGACACCAATCAAAAATTGTTATGCATTTATAAAAAAAAATTAAGTTATGAGAAGGTTGATTGCGAGCGATTTCAGAAAAAAAGTATGTGTACCTCGTAGTAAAAGCACATTTCCAGACTTCAGTGATTGTTGGGCTCGGCTTAACGCCTCGGCCAACAATCTACATTGTCGTCCGGGAATGTAATGCTTCCACTACTAGATACACAATGTCCTATTAGAGCGAACTTTGTCATTTTTCCAAAACATTAAATTTTCTCTATTCATGGCCATGCCGTTTAAACGGCCATTTTTTCGTGATGTGCTCATGTTGATCTTGCATATCGAGGGAGCTATCATATAATCTATTCATTCACATCGCTCTTCCATTTTCCATTCCCAAGGGATTTTGGACGAGTTCAGGCATAATTGATAGACGATCCTTGGGTAAATTTGCTCCGAATCTTGATTGATTAACATAGAAACTTTCATACATGATAACGATATTGTGATTCCTCGGTTCTCAGCTGCTATGCAGAGTCTGCTTGAATGAGATTGTCCCAATGTATCGACGAAAAAACGTCCGAGTGGGGTCCTTTGACCTCTGACCGGATACTTCATCTGTTCTTCTTCCTTTCACTCAGTTCGTGAATTTAGCACTTATGATCCACTTACTCTGGGTGTGGTCCGTATATATCCTTGGTTACTCTGGTTAGTAATTTGGCGGTCCGTATATAGGTACTTAACTCCTGAAAATTTAGTGACTATTTCCTGGAACTTCGTTGACTCATCTGTCACCAGAGCAACCGTACTTTTTCCTCGGTCATTTGTCAAAAATCTAATATTTATCCCAAAAAAGGTCTTTGGGTCTGAAAGAATCGCATTTAATTGTTTTTTGAATAAAAAATTATACTTTTAACAAATTTATTTCAAATTGTTGACTGAAGACAAGTGACAAGGGGTCCCTATATGTGCAGTCGGTTGATTGAAAACTCAGAAACCGCTACTAACCAATCTGAAATGTTCGGCGATATACGGACAATACCCTCTGTTCAACTCTGCTGATTTAAATACTTTCATCCCAACTCTACAAGGCTGTGAAAGCCAGCATTTGATTTTTTTTATCGTGAAAATCTATTTAAAATTTAGAAATGTCGGTAAAATCATATGTCGTGCCATGGAAATTATACATTTCACAGTTGAAACTAATTTTACCATCATTGTTTTATTTCTTTTCAAAGAACGTTTTTAAAAATATACTTTTGATTATATAACTCATCATAAAATTAGCAAATGATAGTTCTGAATAGTTGCATTATATCATGCTTATAATACGTTCAGTTACCCAAGAAAGACTCGTCCAATTGAAATAAAATGAGCTTTCAAGGAAATATAATGAAAGGATACTTATAGGTAGTAAAATAAACTTTTTAGAGTCTTTTCACAATATCTATCAGATATATTTCAATATCCAGCGTGGCTTTAGCTAGGGAAGTAGTTGTTTCCTGTTAGATATTACAAATAAATCACATTTTTCATTTTTCAATTTTCATGGAGAATGTTCCCCTTTTCAACACAATTATGTTGCTTTTTTATTCATTGCATTTATTGTTATTCTATTTCTTATAATTTCTCTTCTCAAGCAATAATTTACGTGTTACAATAAAACAAATTGCGTCGAATTTGTTATTCACCTAACCCGGCTGTTGCACCCAACGTAAAAGTTTTGCTCTTTCAGCCTTCTTTCAATCTTTTCAGCATTCCTTGCGAGAGACAAATGAGCCTGTCCGATTCTGTTGCTGAAACAGATAGGCCATTTCCCAGGATTTTGTTTGACCTAACTTTATTAATATCACAGAAATTTATTTATTAACCTAATGTACTTCGACAGAATGAACTCAATAAGTTTGGAGTTGTCGGTTTGTTTGCCAAGTTTTTGATCGATTTGATGTTTTCAATCATTTTCAATCATAACTTTTCATTCATTCTCTTTTCCAGATGTAGGCCAGAAGATCGTCTCCATTCAACATTTCAATTCTGAATGTAGACCAGTAGAAAATAGACAATCAATTCACATCAATTCCAAAAATTTTCAAACTTTGGTCAAGGGTACATCGAGAAATCGATAAATTTCAGTTTGCAACCTCTTCCGAAGTCCGCAACATTTTCAAAATGGAAAATAACTTGACTTTTGTTGTATACTCTTTGAGAAAATTCCAAAAGTTCTGCAAACTTGTAGCGTATTGAATATATTATTTCATATTACGAATCAGTTTGCAACCAATTCAAGTGTACGGAACATTTTTTCTATCGAAAACTAATGTTTTTCTTTGATATATCATAAGAGAAAATTACAAAAGTTCTGCAAACTTGGCAGATACATCAGAAAAATATTCCGAACAGTTGTGCAGATTTGTTTTGTTGTAGATTGAGTGGAACATATATTTTTTAAATTCGTGGTAATTATTTTGATCAAGGTGGTCTCGGAGAAATAGCTTAAATTTCAAGTTTAAAAATGCGACCAACACACACGAACTCCGAATTAGACAAGAACTAAATACCACTGAATATGTACCACGACTCGAAGAATCAGTGAGTTAAGGGTGAGTGAAATAAAGTGTTAGTTATTAGAATGGACACGTATATGACAAAGACAGTATATGACGCGTGGTGTCGGAACAGATCTTTACATTAAATTTCCAAAACAATCTCCATAAAAGGGTTACAAAGTACCATTTAACCGTGAAATGACACAGTCATTATAAGGGCAAAATATATATTTTTTTCAATGCCATCCTCTTACTACAATCGTGTCCTTTGTCAAATCTATAGAAAGTGCGTTTAAAAAAATGCTTCTTTTACGTTTAAAACGTTTACATTTTGCATTCATCCGAGAAAATTCAGCGGTTACAATACTTACATAAGCACCTAAAAGATTTTTTTGAAAAAACCCTTGTGTTATGTATCAAAAATTTACGATTGAGTGAGAATTGGACAGACTTTTTTTTATTGACAGCACGTAAGTACAAAACATATTTCATGTTCACTTGATCCAAGGTAAAAGTAAAATATACAAAGTGTATGAACTATTATCAACAATATAACAAACATCTCCCCTTTAATTTCGACTACAAATTCATCCTTTCAACAGGTCTTCTAACTCTGGCACTTCTTCTGATCTTTTCATCATCTTTATTTTCCAAAGAATCTTGTGTTTCTTCTACATCAGCAGTTTCTTGATTCTGACGTTGTATGTGAGTTGTCTCTTCTTCGCTTAGCTCTCCTCCGATTTGAGGTTGAATCATTCCAGTTTGATACCCTACTGATGGTGATGTATTCATAGTACCCGGTCTTTCTGAAACATCTAGGAGAGGGTAATCCGATTCCTGTCCAGCATCATCCTTTATAACTCCTGTTTTTGACATTTGGTCAATATGTCGTCTCCAATGTTCTCCATTTACGTCTATTATATAATGTAACAACCCATCTCTGTTTTTTGGGTCATCGGGACTCGTTAAATTGAATAATAGTTGAAGGGTTTTGGTTCCCATTATGTGTATCAGCCATTCTTTTTTCCTTTCTTCGATTTCTCCTGAAGTGCCTGTAATCTTCTTCATGTTGAAAAAAGTTTCCAACCTCCTTATATAAATGTCCCAAGTTTCCTTCTCCTCACAGAAGGCTTCCAGAGATAAAACATCTGTAGATACACCGCTGGAGTTGGTAGGTTGCATAGTTTTAGTTAACGTTTCAATAAGTTTATTTAGCTGATCACTGTCCATCATTAACTTAGAATTAATCCCATCCTCGTCGCCACTGTTAAGTATCAAAAATTTACGATTGAGTGAGAATTGGACAGACTTTTTTTTATTGACAGCACGTAAGTACAAAACATATTTCATGTTCACTTGATCCAAGGTAAAAGTAAAATATACAAAGTGTATGAACTATTATCAACAATACAACACCTTGTATAACTGGATTTCTCTCGGTGTACATCCAGTCCATCCACGTGATTCGAAAATGCGTTTCTTTCCGCTTTGTGCGTACCTCGTTCATTGTGAATTCGAATGTGACGACGTTATTTACAAAATAAATGCATTTCACACAATGAAGTGGATGAAGTGAGCCGGTCTGGATGTGTCAGATACGAACCGCTTCTACAGAAATTACTGAAATGAAGTTCAATTAAAACACGTGAGGGGTGGGTAGGTGTGCTGTAGCTAACAGTTTTCGTCGCCCGGCGACGTGTTTCCTTCCGGGAAGGATTTTCTTCAATAAGGGTATAAGCACTTAGATTACTGTAGTCATTAAATAATCTAGCCTATCGCAAATTTTCTATACTAGAGATAAATAGATGAAAACAATTTACTTATTTCACTACATTGGTACAGGTTCATTTTGCATTAGGAACACCCTTTTTGAATTGAGGTATTAACGTCTGGAATCCTGTATCAGTTGGGATATACTCTCCACTCTTTACTCCGCTGTTTCAACATGACATAGGTTTCATGGAAATTTTTTAATTCAGTTACTCACATTGATTTTACTGATAAAATGATCTATAGTTGTAAGTGAGTAGTACCATCCACTCATTTAATTCAAACATTTTTCAAATTTCAATAATGTAGCCACAAATTTTCAGGTTTGTGGTATCCAGCCAGTGCCAGTCTCATCCAGTATAGTCTGCATAGTTCTAGTACCAGTCCTTCAATCCCCTGCTGCAGTAGAACAGGAACTATTCCATCTCATCCAGGCGATTTATATGGGTTAAAAAAAGAGCTCATTGTCCATATTTTTTTTATATTGGTGTTGGCATCGACTGCTATGGTCATTAGCTACGTGTTCTGGATAGGCCTTGTTACTAACTCCATACGCCACCTTAGGAGCAGCACTGTTAATTATTAACGCAACAGTGAATCGTGGAGGATTATCCCCAACCAGCAACAAGATTCAATCACTCAGATTTTCACATCTGAAACTGAAAAAATCTTGCCTTGCCTGGAGATCGAGCTTGCGACCTTTCGATCACGAAACCCCAGCGCTACCACTGCCAATCCCCGCCCTCATTGCTCATATTACTCTTGGGTATGTTACGATTCAGTCATCTCCCAGTCAGCCCTAGTCGCCCTTAGTTGAAGGTTGACAAGGGTTTCGATGATGAAATTTGTGACAATGGTAGATCCTGGAAAGGTTGTATCGAGTAACATCTCAACTGTTTCTTTCACAGTATTCCTGTGGCCTCCAGTTGGTTTTTTGATAGCCACTAAGTTTCAGGGGTTTTTGGAAATTATTCAGTTGAGCTTGCACTTTCTGATTCCTCACAGAACTTCATCCTTACTTTCTTTCGCTCCCCTCTGATTGTTTCGTTGCATTCTTGTAGTGTTTTTTGAATATTCCTTCCATTTCCCAGTTTTTGTACTCCATTGAATAGTTTTTTCTCCAGTTTAGTGACGTCAGTGTTACATTAGCTCACTTTTTTTTCAGTCTGTCTGCTTTTTAACGAACAGTTGTTCTGATACGAACTCATCACGGCCTTTCGAATCATCTCTGAGGTGTTCCCTATATCATAAGTGCTGTCTGTATTCAGTTTGACATTCCTAACATCTCTTAGGTTTTTCCCAAGCTCCTTCCGATACCGCAGCCAATGGTTTTCCTTGGTTCCCGATACATTTTGGCCGGTTCACTAATGTTACCAGTTTCCAGGTAAAAGTGTCGGTGGACCGAGTTTGTGGGTTCGTCTGAGACCAACCACTTCCTAACCTGCCGAGCCAAGTCAATAATTTTCCGTCTTCTCTGGGTTGTTTTAATTCCTCTATTCAGTAGTTCCAGGTTACTGACGACAATAAATTCAAACAATGACTCGCCCCTCATGTGCCTATCGGTGATATCCCACACTTTATTGAGTGAGTTTGCATCGTCTCCGATGATCACCTGGAGTTTGTGTATCTCGCAGTGTTGAACCAGTTTCTGCACAAGCTCTGATTGGAGAGTCATGTGACATTTAACAAAAGCAAGGACGATGTCCTTCTTCACTCCATTGTCTTGATTGCTGTGATGTCCCTGTAACATAATTCAGACAGATTCAGGTATGCATATTCTGGAGTTTTCACAGGTTTGGTCCTAATAGATCTCACCATTGTATTTTCCGAAACACGAGTTGTGGCCTTTTGCTAGCCAGGGTTCTTGAATCATGGCTGCGTCGATTTTACCCTGTGATGTGATTTAATCAATCGGAATCTCCTTACCGATCATTCCCAACAGGTTGGCTAGGCGCACTTCAACTGAAATTTTCCTGGAGATTTATTGTTTTTGTTGGTTTTTCATTTGGTTCCCAAGAGTATGGGAGGAACGGGGAACACATTTCCAGAGCCCCCTGTGGAGATGCAAGGCTTATTACAGGTTCCGTTAGAGAGGGGGAACTCCCAGCACCATGCATCCATTGGCACGAGTCGGATAACACCTTGGATTCCTATCTTGATACATAGGGTGTTCGGTATCAATCAATCACTATTCTATTAGTTCTCATTTCATCTCTGAAGAGAGGTAACCAGGTGCGATCCATTTCGATGGAATTTGTTGAAAAGCAGTTGTTTGATAAAATAATGCACGCAGTTTCCTTTAAGTTTATTTTTTCTTGATTTGATTCTCTCAATAAAATTTTGGTATTATTCCATTCCATCATATGATTTCCATCAGATGTTAGAATATGTTCGGGTATTTTCGAACCTGTTATTTGTCGATTTCTGATGTAACTTTTATGTTCTTCCTGGCGCACAATCAATGGTCTTGATGTTTCACCTATTTAACTTTTACCACACGAACAAGGTATGTTGTAAACACAATTTTGTGAACATCCATCAGTGTTTTTGGGTTTCGTATGTGTGAGTATTGATCTCAATGTAGTGGTTGTTTTAAATGTTGTTCTTACATCATACCTATGGGCAATCCGTTTTATCTTTTCAGACAGTCCAGGGACATAAGTTATAATGTTGGTCCCTGGAAAGTTACAAACCCAAAAAAGCATGTCAAGAGTCTGGTATTATATTCATGAAGGTCTGATTGTTGATCAATGAATTCACTTTTCCTTGAATTTCTGTTAGAACGCTGTACATGAATAATGCGGAGGGCGAAATAATTCTCAGTTTTAAAAAAGTGGAAAGTTATCTCCATAACCAGAGTTTGTTATTTTTCTCAGAAATTTTCAAGAGTCCCATTTGATTTGCCCAAGAGTTGATAAATACTATAATAGTTCAATCACCGTCATAATGAATCTTTTAGGATGACACCACCCTGTTGAGTTTCGGATAAGTCGACGACAAGTGCAGCTGCAAATGTTTTCTCGTCGATATCTTCTTCAAAACTAATTTCTAGGAAAGTTACAGTTTGGCTATTATGTCGCTTTCTTGCACTTCAATCGGAAATAAAGTGAATAAGGTCAATAAGGATCACCACACCTCAACCCAGTCTGAACTTTTGCCAGCCACGAGATATCGGAGTTCACGCTCAACCATGAAAACCCCGGATCGATGGCTGATTCACCGAAACTTCCGAAGCCAGCCAAATGAACCGTGGTTCAGGTTTCCATTCAGCCATAATTTCATTTTGTATTACAAGATTCGCAACTCCTCGGTCTTTCTTTGGGTGCAGCCGAGGAGAAATATCTGTGTCTGGAGGTTTGAATTATGGGAACGACTTATTATCCACAACTTAGATTAAATTCAGTGGTGGTGTCTGGTTGTTCAATGGACCTTTCCACAACCTATGGGGAAACATTCTGATGGGAGAGTTTCTTTCAAGTCGCCAAACTAGATTTTTTCGAAAAACCTCTATCACTTCAATCGTAGAAATTCCTGAAAATTCTTGTACAGACATTAAAACTACACTAGTAGTATTTTGATCGAAAGGTCCCAAATAAATATTTTATAGCCAAAAAAACTTTCTAGGGAATCCAGGGAATTTTGCATGATTTCTGAAGATATTTTTGTCAGATACCTTTGATGTTTCGTTCAATTTCGTAAATAAGAAAAGTCAGACTACCCTACTTTTTGATATGAGTCTTGTGCTTTTCTATTTGTTATATAATGTTAGTTTGGCTTTGTTTTTCTACATTTTTCTGAGTGATTGTGATGTTACAATTATAACATTTTGTACACTGACCTAAATCATAAAATTGAATAAATTTTGTCAGATATTTTATCACTTGCCCAGCTTGACTACGTTTTGAATTTTAAAAAAATGAGATGGTTGAAGGAAGATTTGCCAGGAGCTACCATAACTACCTAAAAATTTGAGATACTTCAGCAAGAGTGCCTAATTATTTCTACAGAAAGAAAAATTTTCATTGCGAAGTATAAGATCTCTCCAAATGTATTGTGGCAAAATTACTGCTTACCATTTTCTAGGATCAAGGTTGAGCAGGAACACGTTCTTCGCATTTTCGTGATTATTAATTCATTGTGTTCAGTCTGAATTGAGTGCATAAGTCTGTTGAGGTGTCATAAACATGGATTTTCCAATTCAAAAACACGTTGTTATGATGATAGGTATCCTACAAACAGTTTTCTCTTTTAGATTTGAGGACATAAATCATGAAAACTTGTGCTGATATGGGTTGCTATAACCGATTCGATCCAGACCAGCACGTGAAATTTCCAAATTTCCTTCTATACAAACAAGTAGTTAAAAAAAAACGCTGGCAATTTACAGTTGACATTGAAGTCAACATTGGAGGATGTTATGAAAGACGGAAAGTTTTGTATTACTAGTTGAATGAAAATTAAACTATTGCAAATAAAAATAAAATCTACCTCCAATCTCGATATAAATTTTGTTCCGCGAGAACAATTTTCATTAAATGGATATTTGAAAAGTTACAAATAATATAAAAAGTAGCTTATGAGTGGAATTTTTTGAAGAATTGATCAAATGACATTTGGTGGGGTGTTTCCGATGAACGTGACCTCAGAGGTTTGCTTTCAAATGTAATATTTCTCATAATGAGCAAAAATAGTAGCACTAGTTAATAAAAATAATTTTCAGACTGAAACGATGGATTTGAATTTTTCGTAAAAGTAAAGGTCCATTTCGTGGAAATCTCGATGCTCTTTTGTTTCCGCTTGGTGCGATTAGTGTTGACTTTGTTTGCTCGTATTGGATTCTGGATTCTGAAACTGATATAGCGGAGATGGAACAATAATAGTACACCGCACAGTTCTATGTGTACCGTTCACAATGGAATTGCAATTCGCTTGATGATAATAAGACTGGAAATGGCTCAAGAGATTCCTCTTTGATATCAAGAGAATCAGATCGAGCTGGAAATGCACTGTATTGTAAAGTTTCTGACCTTTTACTGTGAACGTTTCCTCAGAACTTGTTTACTTCAGTTAGACTGGGAGTAGAATAGCTGGGTCTGTTACAATTCAAGTCGGCACCATTGTCAAATCCATTATTTTTGACCCTACAAATTTGATTCTTCATATGGAAAAAATTGTAATAATGAAACCAGTAATAACGTAAAGTATTCGTGGATAACTGATCTTTCAAACACTTGCTCTATTTCGAGCACTCCGGTTTAGTTATGAGAGAGATAAACTTATATTATTAGCATTTGCTAGCTTTTATTCATAACACCCATGATATCAATCGTTTCATCATTGGCGTTTCCATCAAGACTGATCCGTTGCGTTTCGAAATATCATCAATCGTTCCTCTATTAGCGGTCCCATCGATACTGAGTGTCGAGCTTAGTCCTCACATCCATATGCCGTTACTATGGAGACATGGACATAGTTTTTCTACAGAACGGCAAAGCTTTGGAACTCGCTGCCTCGGGAGGTGTTCCCTGAGGCATACAACCTTCAGAAATTCAAGAACACAAGTTTTTTCAACTTTTCTTTCGTGGGAACCAAAACCCGAATTACCAAGTGACTATGCGAAGCTCTATTTTTATGAAATGAAATATGGAGAACAAATTTTTGATCATTATTTAGTATGTATTCAATTGCATTTTCTTAGAATATGCTTCAAGTATTACAAAATTCACCATACGTTCCACTTTCGCCAATAATGCACAAGACACGGATTCCTCCCATTCTCAATATCGAGAGTGCTAGAAGAGCCACCCCTTCCTGAATTCTCGCCATAGCGACTATTGCCAGATTCCCAAAGGATTCTATTCCACTTTATGTATCTTCAATCCGATATATTCTGTCGGATTGATTCTTTCATTCTGTAAACTGTCTCCAGTACTTCAGGACCGAATTGCTTTTATCATTCTAGATAGAAATGCGCTCTATGTAGTAAACCCTGACCGCTTGAGACTCTCCAAATTCCATATATACGTTTTCCAGAGACGAAGAGAATTCAAATCCCTCGTATTTCACTCGAAAAAGACAATATTGAACTTTCACTCTGAATGTATTCTCATATTCCTTCCTCAACTTGAGACTGGATATGTGAATCAAAGGTGTTCTTTGAGATTTTCCGAATCGAAATCGGTTCATCTTTCAGAGAACTCTGTCACGAGTATTGTTTTAGGGATTGCTTTATAACAAGAAACAATTATTGATAGTGATTGTGGCGTAATTATCGAAAATCATATACATAGAGATGAAAAAAAAAATTTTGAAGTCAAATAAAGGAAAGAACAATGGAAGAAATGATAATTTTCAGCCCCAGGTTTCAAGTTTCGAGTATATTCCGAAAGCTTTAGTTCACATCATAAATTGAGCTGCAAAATTTGGATTGTGCAACAAGTGGAAAAAGTTCTCGTGTGTTTGCATCCCTCCTCCCTCCTCCCTCCTCCCTCCTCCCTCCTCCCTCCTCCCTCCTCCCTCCTCCCTCCTCCCTCCTCCCTCCTCCCTCCTCCCTCCTACGGTTGACGAGCAACGATTTTATTGAGGAGACATCAGGGAATCTGTGTTTTAGTTCAAGGTGTAAGCTGGATCAATGATTTGGTCTTCTCTTAATAATCTCAATAAACATAAAAAGTGTAAGTGGATGAATAGCTTCAATATATTGAAAATCCAAGTCAGTTTTACAATGAAATGAAAGAACTCAGCAACAAAGACGAATTTCTGGAGGTTTATTTATTTATTTTTCTGGTAACAGATCGATTTGAGTATCTTCTGTGCAAGATATGACGTTGAAGTTTCGTAGTCATCAAAATTATGAAATTTGAATCATTTCGTTCGTTCAAAAGATTCGAAAAATTAAAAAATTGAATAACAGTGCGTGACAGTAGAGAGTCCAGATTTGGAGCAAAGGTATAAAATTGGAAACTGAGCAACTTTTTTATTTAGCATTTTTCGAAATTTCCAAAAAACTAGATTTTTTGAGAATTTTTGAATAAAATTTCAAATCTGACAGGTTTAGAGTAGCACGTGACAAAACAAAAGAGGCTGTTTTTTACTCATTTTTCAAACACAAACTTACTGCGGAGTCAATTTTCATTATATTTGTTAATAAAAAAAACTTCCATGTGTTGCGAACTTTATGTGTGACACTGTATAGTGGCACAAGTTATCCAACGGTCGTTTCAGACCAGAAACTAGTTTTGCTATAAATTGTTCGTAAATGTAAAGGTCCATTGGTGTGAACTCCGTCATTCAACAAAGACGTTTAAGACGAGTTTATACAGCAATTAAAATAAAATAATGAATAAGATAAGATAATTTAAGGAATAAGGCATAAAAACCACAGTTTATACGGATCACTAAATAAAATAATGATTAAAGAATCAACCAATCCAGTCACGGCTTTGATGACAATGACGTTTTATGTTCTGTGTAAATTGTGTCAAATTGAGCTGTCATCTGTCAATATATTTACTGCCATTCTGCCCGTTTATTTATCTCATACCTATATAAAAATAAGATTATCTGAAAAAGTTCTCTAGACAATAATAAAAGAACATTTTCTCTCTGTCTCAGTTTTCTTGGCCTTTGACGGAGACAGAATTGATTTGGGTCATGCGCATTATCATTTTCCAAATAAAATAAAATAAAAAAGATGAAAGTTGGTCATATTTTAATTTATTCTTATTCTTATGCTTAACTTATTTCCTGTATAAACGGTTCCATGGAAATGCCCATGTTGATCTTTCTTATTTTATTTTATTTTTAGTTCTTATTTTGTTTTATTTGCTGTATAAACTCTACTTTAATCTCCTTACTCACTATTTCATGCTGCAGCCTTGTTGTTTTATATTTGAACTCTGTTCATGAGATCATGAGCCAAAAGTAATCCAAAATACCTTGCGAAACGTGATCCTAATACGCTTGTGTTCGAAATTTTAAACAAACAATAACGAGGCATCGTTAAAATTCCTGACTCAAGTTAGGGTAGATGCCATTGCTAAAACATTTAACAGAATTAGCAATTAACGACAACAACACGAATAACCCTAATCATCCAGGTAGTTTCCTTGACATTGTAACGTATGCAGAATTGATCAATATCCCAGAAATATGTGAACCAATTTGGATTAATGGAATCCCCATTCAATTTAAAGTTCATATAATCTACAAGGTTTGATGATAGACATAAATGCGTTCGGTAGGAAACTGTTATATGAGTACATTTCAATACAAGGTACCTATAATAGTTTTGAAATTCATTTCACTTGGATAAGCACCTAGCAAAAAATTATGTCTTATTCGAAAAATGTTCACTACAAATGTCTGTCTCAGACAATATGCAACATTTTCGAAAAACGCTTAAACCCGTAAAATTTTGATTGAAGGGGGTTATTCTTTTCCGGTATTTTTGAATCCGCTACTTTTAGCTTTTTTTCTGAAAGCTCCTACAATTCCCTTTACAACAGTCTTTAAATTTTACATTTCCGTCCAATACTTTGAAAAAATCACATGTTAAAATCCAAATTATGTTTAGTTGCTTACTTACTTCATAATTGATCGAATGTTCAAACCGATGAGCGTCTGCTTCCATAAGCACATTCCAAAGCATTCCTACTCTTCAGGTGTCCCCACAAAAAGAAATCGAGGGGCGATAAATCTGGTGATCGTGGAGGCCATTCAATGCTGCCTCTTCTTGCGATCCAATGCCGTGGAAAACGTTGTTCTGAATACTGACGAAAAATGAACTCATAATGCGGTGTATGATCCGTGATATTATGCGTTGATTTTTCGTCTTCATTCCACGATATTGTTTTCAAAAAGTTTTTTCCTATTATTTTATTTTCAATCAGGCATAAATAGTGACATGTCAAACCAAGCTCACCCCTCACCCCTCACCCCTCACCCCTCACCCCTCACCCCTCACCCCTCACCCCTCACCCCTCACCCCTCACCCCTCACCCCTCACCCCTCACCCCTCACCCCTCACCCCTCACCCCTCACCCCTCACCCCTCACCCCTCACCCCTCACCCCTCACCCCTCACCCCTCACCCCTCACCCCTCACCCCTCACCCCTCACCCCTCACCCCTCACCCCTCACCCCTCACCCCTCACCCCTCACCCCTCACCCCTCACCCCTCACCCCTCACCCCTCACCCCTCACCCCTCACCCCTCACCCCGCACCCCTCACCCCGCACCCCTAGCCCTCACCCCTCACCCCACAGCCTTCACCCATCTCTACTCACCCCTCACCCCTCGCCACTCGCTGTAGAATGGAGCGAGGATTCTATTTGCACGGAAAATTTCAGATTTTATAAAACACTTTCAGCAACCAAATTTTTTGACTGGTTTAGCGGACTAGTTTTTCAGTTGTCTTGCTATCCACAGACTAATTTTCAGATTTTATAAAACATACATGTTTTTTTATTTATTTATTTATTTTTTTGAGAGAAACGTGTGGTTTTTTAGTAATATACTTTCAAGCTGCTTCAATGAAACTTGGTATTGTTTGTTTTTCTCATCAATCATTTCGATGTTTTCTGTTAGATATTACAAAAAAAATTACATTCTTCAACTTTAAGGGAGAATGTTCTCTAATATGGCAATTATATACAACCAAAAAATTAAAGGTGGTTTTTCATTATTCCATATTCACCATAGTATTTTCTCCCTTCATTCAAGTCCGTTACCATTGAATATAAATAACTTTCTCAAACCCATCAAACCATAAATCATATCTCTAACACCCGCTCCTTTTTTCTGCTGGAATTTCGTCTTAGTCCCAGCATGCGCGTCCCTTAATTATCCCAAAAATAATTGGAAAAACTTGACGCGTTGGCCTTAAAACCGGATGATGTATTTCATAGCATGCTAGAATTCGCTATCATCTAACGAGTGAGTCCAACGTTAATTGCATAGAGAGTGCCATGTTTCAGCTGCGTCGTCTTTCAGCGTCGTTTTACTGAAACTCGAGCGAGATTTTTCAAGAGCGTAAAATAGGAGACTTCGGGTCAAGTTGCCAACCCACAAAATTTTGAAATTTTCTATCACTGGGGAAGGGAATTTTTAGAACAAATTTATCATAATCAGGTTAGCGTTAATGATAAATAGCCTAAAACTACGACTCGGCTCTACAATTCAGGTAATTGAATCAAAAAAATCAATATTTGTTAAGATCATGGCTGATTGGCTGAGAGTTGTATTGATGCCCCTGATTTCATGTCAATAACGCCAATGGAATAGCACCAATGCGTAATGCGTGATTTGTTATTGTTAGAGAGATTTGAAATTTTCAGGTTGTTTCTGTTTGGTTTTTGATTTCCACAGTTCTATCCATTTGAGGCACCTCAACAAGTTTTTTCTTTCGGGAAACGGACGAAACTTAATTTTGTTATTCTTTCGTGAATCACAGTGTTTGTAAGAACACCTTGTCATATTTTCTGGCTGCCGAATTTGTGTCTCTATATTTTATTACCATTAAGTTACACGTAACAATAATTAATCAACTTCGACAAGCATTAATGGAAACAGATTACAGAAATTTCAAATTATGCACGCTGATGTTGATGCCATTGACGTAATTGACCTAAAATCAGGGGCTCCAACACAAATTTTAGCCAATCGCCATGATCTTTACAAATATTGATTTTTTTGATTCAATTATCTGAATTGTAGAGCCGAGTCGTAGTTTTAGGCTATTTATCATTAACGCTAACCTGATTATGACAAATTTGTTCTGAAAATTCCCTTCCCCAGTCATAGAAAATTTCAAAATTTTGTGGGTTGGCAACTTGATCCGAAGTCTCCTATTGTCGGAGTGTTCACTGTAAGAACCGTTCGCGTGAACAGAGTTCCAGGAAGTTTTTGTTGAAATGAGATATCAACACTTTCCATTAGACCACGCTGATAGCTCAAGGGTAGGTAATAAGACTCCTGCTACATTTAAATAAGTACAGTTATAAATTTGAGGGCGGTAAGGGGTTCTATTCTGTTCTCAATATGTTGTAACATCGTCTGATTCATATCAACAATGTGGGCCAGGTAGCCGAGAGGGTAGGACCACCGTCTTTCAATCATTCTGGTGCCGGTCTTGTGAGTTCAAAGCCTAGCGATTTTTTTTTCTGATGGCCTGAGAAAGTGCTAGGTATCATGGCTTCAGACGAAGCAGTTTACCGTTTGTTAGATCGGTAAATCCGATTTGCTGGATTATTCCTATCAAAAAAGCTTCCGGAATCCGTGAAAATTTGTAATAATTCAAGGAAAATACTGATAACGGAAAATCTGCGCAGTTGCTGATGACGATGTCAATTTGTGGTTAAAATTGACGAAACTAAAACGTGATTTAAAATGTGCTGAAATTCGAATTACGTGTTTGAAGGCTGTAAACAAAGAGCTGGAGAGAGGTTGTGAGCGTCAGGAATTGATGATTTCTTTATTACAATTAATACAGTACGATTGGGTTTTGAGACGAGGATCGATTGTAGCACCACAGAATTTGGTATGCATTCTTCACTTTTTGCTCAAGTTTGCCTGTTGCTACTGGATTGATTATTCTCCATAATCGTGCAAATTTGGCATGAGCATGTGACTCTACTCGAATACATTTTTAAAACGTGTTTTCTATTTCGTTGAAAGCATTGTTGAACTGTACGTGATCGATCTGTCTGCTAGACTCGCTTGTCCTTATCTCGAAACATTTCTTGAACAGACGAATCGAACTTTGCGCGATAAAATCCATTAGAGCTCCCGCCTAACATATTTTCTTAATGGATTTTACTCGTAAGTACAAGGTGATCACCAATAAAAGCTCGTTTCATTAGATTCCGTTCGACGGTCTGGAGACCTTGGAAATTGCATCGTTATTGTAGCTCGGCAATCGTTATTAGTCTATTCAACTGGATTTTCCGAAGCATTACTTCAAACTAACTTTAATAGTTTTTTTTTTCGGTTACAAGACATTTCGTAACGCTGTCAATTCATATATAACAGCGACACTTCATAATATCAACAGTTTGATTTTTGATCGAAATTATGAATAGGATATTCATTGACGCAGCCAGGGGGGGCTTTGGGGCTGCACCCCCCCCCCCCCCAAGCCAACAAATTACTATTAAGATAATGGCGTAGAATACAGGAAAAATATTGAAAAAATTCTAGAACTTTCGGAAGTATTTTTTTTTGGCGGTTTTATGTGCAAGGATAGGATCGTAGCGCACCTTTTACATTTATCGCATTTTGCGACCATAACGAGACACATTCGTTGATTACATATGTATATAAAAAGAAAGCTAAGAAAATTTCCTACAAAAGGATGTTATTGTTTGCTGGCCTAACAGTTCTCTTGTAGGTGTTATTGATGGTTTTGTGTGCTAGGATGCCGGATTCGTGCGATACAATTATCTTTGTTTTATGGTACACCGTGTATCCGAACATATTCAAATCATACATTTTCGGAATCATCATAAAATGTTGAGTATATCGGTAATGATTTCGAGTGAATCTGATGAC
Organism: Chrysolina haemoptera; assembly: GCA_958298965.1. Classification (NCBI taxonomy): domain Eukaryota; kingdom Metazoa; phylum Arthropoda; class Insecta; order Coleoptera; family Chrysomelidae; genus Chrysolina; species Chrysolina haemoptera. Next base: position 740,740 of record OY282600.1, read on the forward strand.
TTTGGGTTTTTGGCGATTTTTAAAACCCTTTGATGTTTTTTTGACTGAAAATTCATCTTGTTCCGATCGACTCGAAGATCACAACATATACTAATTTCGGCATGCTGAATCGATTGGCGTTCGCAGAATTGCTCTATCTCGATTCGTTCGTCGGATGAAAATGTTATCTAGAGGTTGCAGGTTCCATTTTCCCGCCAAACATTTTTCTGATTTTTTTTCTTTATTATATTTGTCAAAAACAATCTTTTTTCTATATGCTAACCGAATTTGAAATCGATTGCTGGTCAAACATAGATTTGGTGGGCGTTTTTACGAACGTGTGCACTGTGAGTTGGACCGATTTTTAAATTTATCATTTTTCATCTTTCGAATACTGTATCATGTTGAATTGATGGTGTAGAATACGGAAAAAATATTGAAAAAATTCTAGAATTTTTGGAAGTATTTTTCTTTGGCGGTTTTATGTGCTAGGATGGCGGATTTTTTCTAATTTTCTACAAGAAAATTTTCTACAAGATGACGTTTCCGATCGCTTGCCTAACAGTTTGCTTGTGGGTGTTATTCATAACATCCAGCTGACGAAAAAAAGCTCTGGTAACTGATAAGTTGTATGTTCAGCCCCCCCCCCCCAAACTGAAATCCTGGCTGCGCCACTGAGGATACTCATAAAATTTATTGAGGAATCATCTGCGGCTGAAAGACAAACTTTGGTCGCTATTTTCCATCGTTCAAGATAACCTCTTGGCAGGTATTCATGTTGAAAAGTGGAACATTCTCCATGAAAAATGAAAAATGTGATTTATTTGTGATATCTAACATAAAACAACTACTTCCCCAGCCAAAGTCACTCCGAACATTGAACTACATCTATGCAGAAGTAGTTGTTTTCTGTTAGATATTAAAAAAAATTCACATTTTTCATTTTTCAATTTTTATGGAGAATGTTCCCCTTTTCATCAACAGTTTGTACCTACAACTATTCGTAACGGTATGCAATTCGTAAAGCTAATTCAATTTACACGCACTCAAATGTCCACGTAAAGTTAGTTCGTTCTGGTTAGATCAGACTAAATAATTACTCCTCGTAAAATGTCTGTATTGAATTTCCACGCACTCAAATGTCTACGAAAGGTTAGTTAGTTCTGGTCAGATCGGACTGAATAATTGCATCTTAAACAAATGTTTTATTTCAATGTTCACTTGTTCATTTTTATACCACATTAGACGAATGGAGAGACGGTCTACATTCAGTAATGCTAAACTTGCTAAAAAAAGAACTGAATGTTGGCGTTATCGGCGTTATGAATTGTCCGTTACCATTTCTTGGGTTACGATAGATTTTTTATTTATATTTTTGACGCATGATTGAAGAATGCCTTTTCCTGCATTCGACATTGAAACATTTTGGAACATTTTGGAACATTTTGGGGCATTTTGGAACATTTTGGAACATTTTTTGTTATTGATAAACAACCAGTAAGTTTCACAATGGGCCCCAGTTTATTGAATCCTTGCTGGATCTTATGTCAATAAATAACATCAGCGTGGAGTAAAAATCAATATGATGATTTGATAATGATAATGTTCCCAAATGGGACCCCTGAGGAACACCAGATATTACGTTAGATTATTTTCATCCAAAAACCGAAACTATTTGGGATCTATTGCTAATATAAAAAGCTATCCACCTTAGCAGATTGCCCTGTACACCGATATCAGTTAGTTTCATTGTGAGAATATTATGATAAATTTCATCGCAAAGTTTTTCCGTAAATACGAAATATATTTGTAAGCGACAAAATAATCCCCACTGTTCTTGCACAATGAGTGAGTTTTTCCTTTAAAATATTTTACTGAAAATGCAGAACTTACTACCACGGTAATTTTCGGCAGCATTCCTATTTCCGGAATGTTTGAATATACGGATCAAGTAGCTGGAGGCAATTCGCTTGTCTGCAGTGACAAATTGAACAAAATGAATAGCGACATTGTAAAGGCTCAGCATAGTGTTTTATGAAATACGATGGAAAGCCAACCACCAGTATTCTAATCCAAGGAAGATAGTCTTTTCTCAATCTCTTCAATAGTATATATTTTTTTAATATTCATAGGTTGATAGTTAATATTGCACGGGCTGTGTCGAACAAAATTGTATGTTTCATATACTGAATGAAAGAGGCGGAAAACAATTCACATTCATCTTGGGCATCTGTAATAATGTTACCATTGTAAGTCATTTGGATTGGAATATCGATATATGTATCATTACCAGAAGGAAAATGCCAAAATTTCTTAATATAATCGTGAGCCAGAGGCGAGCGTGAGGAATCACGATCATTGCAAATTTTCATTCTAACCGAGTAACAAACTGTGATTTCTCCACACAATTCACACCTTGTCTCTATGATGCCAGTCGTTATTATTGCTACAAAAAGAATATTCATTCCTCAACAAGTGATGGAATGAAATACACGCAAAATGCATAAGACAGCAAGTGTTATAAGGTAGTGTCGGGAAATACGGCCCACATATTTCAAAACTTATTTTAAGGCAGTTCTTTTTAGTTGGGTTATTTTTATACCCACTTTTGGGCCATATTATACTACTATTGGAATTATATGTCCCATAGGGCAAAAACAGAGAAAATTAAAACAAATCGTGATTATTTATGTGCCTTTATTTATTTACAAAATAATATAATATACCGCATAATATTATATACCTAAGCGTCAGCATATGGTATATATGGAAACGATCATTTAAAAAATTAATTAAACTTATTAAATAAAAATTTGTACAAACGATTTAAAAACTTTAAATGAATAAAACAAACTTTCTTTTGAACTTAAAATAAAGAAATTACCAATACTCAAAATCTTCAGTTTCATCTGGTTCAAGTCTAACCCATACCTTATTATACCAAGAAGGCCGCGGGCCATATATGCCGACAGCGCCTTGGGCCATGTTATCAATTATGCCAAACAAAGCAGTCAAGTTGAAGCATCTCTTTTATATATCATATAAATCGTAATGTCGAACTTCTTGAGGATCATTACTCTTTGAGCTGTAATTAGGGAATAAATCAGCGGGAAACGGCAGGACAACAGGCATCGGTTAATTTTACTTCGGGCAAGAGTATACACACGTGCCAAATTGTGAAAACTGTCTCTAAATTCGGTAATAGACACTGGGCCATTTAGCCCACTGGACCATATTTGCCTCGAATACTTTGAAATATTTGTTCAATATCAAGTGAAAAACTGTTACTATTCTGTTATCAAATTTGATTTCAGAATAAGAAAATTCTGTAACGGTTGTTTACATTCTAGCAACCTGACTATTATTTACACTTTGTGTGAACATTTAACCCGTTTTTAATCATGTGTCATAGAACTGTAAATTGACAGCGACGGAGTAGTATAATAATTCTATTATTTTTGTCTTCAACGTTATATGTCTCTTTTCCAAAACTCAATATCTCAATCACTCAAGAACTCCTCCTAATATTTTTTCTTAAGCATAAATCATTCTGTTCCATTTTTTTCGTTACAGGCAGAAATCCAAAGAGATCTGCGATACCAGCATTGATGCAGAATTCCATTCCCAAATTGAAACGCTTTCAGTTCCCTTTCACAATTGATAAGACGGATTTGGTATAAAATATTGTTGTATTGTTTTCTATCTTCTGCGAATAACTTCATTATCAAGTCTTCCTTGTGTTTGTTCGTTTTGAAAGACCGCTGTAGAAATTCGATTCTGTCAGCTTTTACACATGTCGCCAAGATCCCTATGTTTTATTGGAAAAACAAAAGCGACTGAATTAGGTTATAGAAATCCGATGCTACGAAGCGTAGAAATCTGATTTGGTATTCAGAAATACGGTCGGGGTGGAATTGGGTGGTAATGTGGCTCCTTATACTTACAGATGCAAATAGTTTGTTTACTACATTGCATGTATAGCGAATCGAAAAATAGTGCCAGCTGCACTTCCCGAAAATAGGAAAAGGGTGGGTGATAATTTCAACATATGATGATTCCTTCGAGTTCTTGGAGAACTTTGAAAACATCGATAAGACCATCATCATAGGCGATTTCAACATTCTTGCTCTCCAAGAGTTCTATAACATTAACACCCAGTCAAATATTGTTTCTCTGTTCAACAATTTCCTGGAATACTGTGATTTAGCTCAAACAGAATTAAGAATCGTAACAACAGACTTCTTGATTTAGTGACCTTCAAAATCTGCTTAGTGCCAATCGACCACCGTCATCCTGCTCTTTCAATTGAATTATGAAACCAGACAAGCAAAATTTCGTTTCTGATGTCAAACGTAACGACTTTCTTCGTGTTAAAAACGTAACGACTTTCTTCGTGTTAACGAAGATAAGCTCGCACACATACAAATATCCAAGATGGTGATATCATTGGCGTATAAATCTGTATATTCAATGCTCTTGAGCTTTGGCAATCATATAGAGAATATTATACGCAAGTCATTAGGATTTTTTATACGTTCTTGTAGAGAATTCTCTTCGTTTGATGCTTTGCGCTGTGTCTATGTGTCATTGGTGTGGAATCATTGCCATTCAAAATATATTGAGGCTATTGAAAATGTGCAAAGGATGTTTCTCAAATTCACCTGAGTTTCATTTAAGAAACAGCGTGAGATAACTGACTTGACTTCTATGTATAAAATAATTCATAACCATATTGATTCATCGCCCTTAATTTCTCTGATTGATTTCAATGTACCTCGATTTGCATCACGATCTAATATAACCTCTCTCTCCAGGTCCCCAATCATGAAAAATTACTCCTCGGACGTGACTTCGTTAGGCCTCAATAACTCCGCCATTCAGCCGCTGGCAGCAATATCCCGCTCAATATCCTAGAAATATCCCGAGATCGCACGATCCAAACTTTGGACATTCATGCAAATTTCCAATTCATAAATCAAGGCGGGAAAGTGGCGGGAACAAAGCAGCAAATTTAAGGTGATTAGCTTTTTGTTGGAGAGATTGATTACTTGATTGGAGAATTTGAGAAAATATATCTACTTCCAAGAGCATGTCAGTTGGATTGTGAACATGAAAATCGGGATCAGTCAACTTGCTATTTGGGAGATGTGAGCATGTGTCACGAGAAAGGGAAAATCGAGGCATTGGTATTGGTAAGTATGGATGGGGACTGATGCGCTGCGACCTTCTGCTATCACAAGGTGTTCTTATTTACAGCAGCCCTTCAAGCCTCAATTCCTTCAGGAATTTTAGGATTTTGAGGGGGTTTTCTTGTGGTATTTCTCCCACAGTCAGCTGGTGTGATCCCAGTATATTCAATCTTTCACGATGTACAGCGTAACACTCCATCTATATATGGTGGGGTGTTTCTGGACGTTACCCACAGAATATGCAGGTGCTGTCCTCCTCTAAGACTAGCTTCCTCAAGTGTTCTTTGAGTCTGCAATGCCCTGTTAGAAATCCCGTGATTGTCTTCAGACTAGTTTTGCTGAGGTTAATCAGTGTCTTCGATCCTGCTCGGTTGAAATTGCCGAGGAGATCTTTGGTCTGACTCAGCCCTGGAAGTCTTAGCCAGAATGTTGCTCTCATTGCTTCTCCAGCTTTATTGAGTTCTTCTCGGAAGTAAGATTTTCCAAGTCTGCAGAATGGTTCTGGCCCGATCTGTTGCGTTGCTGCGCCTTTCCGTGCCAGGGTGTCTGCTTGTTCATTGCCCTCCACTCCGACATGCCCCGGCACCCAGAGGAGGGTCACCTTGTTGTTCCTGCCTAAATCATTAACTTTGTCTAGGCATTCCCAAACCATCTTCGAGTTGATGTTAGAAGAGCTCAACGCTATGATGGCTGCTTAGCTATCGGAGAGCATCACAATTTCCTTGTTCCGGTATTTCCTGTTGAGGTTGAACTGAATGCACCTTTCTATGGCGTGAATTTCCGCTTGAAAATTGCTGGGGAGCTGGCCTATGGGTTCGGAATATTTGGTGTGAGGCCCAAAGACTCCTGCTCCACTTCTCTCGGGAGTTTTGGACCCGTCCGTGTACGTGGATTCTATGTTCCATTCTCGCTTGGTGTTTAGTTCCGTTCGAAAACATTTCTCGAAACTAAATTTCCTGGTAATTTCGTCAATTGGGAGATCGGCTAGGTGTCGAGGCATATCCTCATGTGCGGAGAGTAAGTGAAACAGCTTTCGATGCAGTTGAGTTCATAAGAGTTAAGCCTTGAATTGATAGATTTATGTTGTGGCGGGATAAGCCTAACTAATAAAAAAAAATCAGAAACGAAGTCAAGCAAACACGAGCTATATGAAAATTTCCTTTAAGATCGTACTCCAATGAGAGTAGAAGGAAAGAGCACTAATTTTGTAGAAGTCGCTGAATTTGTGAGGGAAGTGACTGACTGGTGAGAAGATGGATTATTATTTGAAGCTGAATCACTCAGAGGTACATTTTGATCATGAGGGGGTTGGTTGAAATGGAGGAGACTGTTATGCTTCATTTTACAAAAAGTACACCTCACTAGTAAGGAGCAATCCTTGTATTTGTTTATACATTTTTTGTATTTACGATGCAGAAAAACTCAAATTCATCACCACAATTGAATTGTGGAGATGACTTTGAGTTTTTCTGCGTCGTAAATTTATACGACTCCACTTTGAAAAACAATGGATTCTACCACAGGCTACATTTTTTGTTTTCGAGATTTCGAATTTCAAATCTCGAAGCTGTATTCGAATCTAATTTTGAAGTAGCACATTGAAAATCATGAAATCCCACCTGTCTTTCAAATTCCACGTTTTTCGGCGCTGCCAAATGGCAGCAATATCCTGCTCAATAACTGAGAAATACCTCAAGATCGCACGATCCAAACTTTGGGACGGGCCGTTCCATATTCATGCAAATTCCCAATTCATAAATCAGGGCGGAGAAGTGACGCGAACAAAGCACCAAATTGAAGGTGATTAGCTTTTTGTTGGAGAGTTTGATTACTTTTCCCGACCTCCCGATTCATCTAAGAATGTAATTAAATTTCGGAAAGTTTACTTCCACCGACAAACCCTGTCTTTTGTACCCTCGACGGAGCGTACTTGAGGAGTTGCTATTTTAGGGGTGAATGAATATTTACCGTTCTAGATTTACTTCCGCTTCTTTCAATTGAAATGATGATAATAATCAAATGCCGTTGTTTTCCTCGTCTCCGAACTAACTCTTGTTGTTTGCAGATTTTGTAATTATTAATTAAAAGTCTGTGACAAATAATATTTGTTTTAATCACTCAACTCAAGCCGAACAATCCACAACCCCTGAGTATGTCACGCCAAAGAAATATTTTTACATAATGGGGACATGATTCCTTTTCGCTGTCGCCAGATCAGTATACAGGTTATTTCCGAAATTGGAACAATAAATGAAATGGGAACTAGAAGATGACAAAACAAAACGAAATGAAAAAATACTTTTTTGTCGAAAAAGAAATTATTTTGGTAGATATTGAATTTTAGAGGTTTCAAGACTTTTTGGTAATCACATTAGAATCTTAAACTATGATCAAAGGTTTCGATTTTAACGAACCTCATGTAATTGCCAATGTCTTCAAAATCATCAATATTTTACTAAGGTCATATTGTGGTCATATTGTGGTCATTTTTGAGCCGGAGTATCAGCCCTCCAAAGAATGACGTTTAGTCTTGGGACACCCTGTATATGAGGACAGTATTCAAGGACAGATCGGATTTCTGCCTATGCATAAATTATAATAAGTTGAAGGGAATTGAAATACTTCTGGGCAAGAAACAGAAAACCAAGATTTTTAGAGGAACTTTTGACAATGGACCTCACGTGCCGGCGGATGTACAGGCTGGAGAGCAAGACTGGTTTGATCACAGCCGACGAGATTAAGTCGGCTGTGGTTTGATCAATCCGTTTCTCATTATTAGCCACCAATAATTCAATCCAATCTAGTCCCGTACACCGCATTCCTACTGGATGTGGTTCTCTAGCCCTTTTAGAGAAAATAAATCGTTTTTAACCATCATGGTGTTCGAGAACGGCGGGGAACGCTGATTGGATTAGGTTTGATAACAGATCGCCACTTTGGGAGACTCATCAGTTGGGCTCTTCTACTCGCACACAAATCTTCTCATCCGGATTAGATACACCAAATATCTCGGGGGAATTGACGGGATGTGATTAGGATGGAACTGATGGCCGACTTGGGCAGGTGCCAGTGGAGTTCTGTGAGCCGTCATGGAAACAAACGGCCCATCTATGTGTTTCATGTTCGATGAGATACGTATAATCTGGGTGATGAACCCATTAAAGCGGGTAGACTAACGTCCAAGCAGTTCAAACGAACACTTTATGAGAACGGCGCTGGTTTGGTTGATGTCGTGTAGTGTCAACAATTTTTTCACTTATAATTACACGAGAGCTTTTTTTTGTCGAAGTAAACTTGACATGTAGTAATGAGAATTTTGTTGCCTGACAATTCAACGAAAAATATAGCCCCTGAAAAAATTACGAGTCCGCCGGACGAGTAATCCGGACGAGTAATTTTTTCTGGCAGTTTTTTGAGTTGAATTGTCCTATTGGCAACAAAATTCGAATTATAAATGTCAAATTTACTTTGACAAGAAAAGGCTAGAGTGTAATTCGGTAGGACAAGGAATATGTGACATAACGTCATTAAAATAGTTATTTTCCTAACAAGTGCGGAAAGTAGTACTTTTCCGCACGCGACGGCAGTTGCACGAACGACGCAGAGCGGAGTTCGGGCAAGCCGTTAAGGGCGGAAAAGACATTTTTCGTAAGATTTAAGTACAATATTTTTCCTACGAGTGTTTTTGTCCATCTTATTTATGAAAAAACAAGGTTTTTAATAAACAAGTTTTTATAATAATGCTACAAAATGACTAATAAGACAGAATAGTTACATAGATCATTTAGTTTCCTAAATATCCTCATTTTCAACAATACAAAAATCGTGCGGAAAAGTAAAAATCGTACGGAAAAGTACAAATTTCAAAAAGAAAAATCGTACAGAAAAGTTACTTTTCCGCACGCTCTTAGGAAATAGTTATTTACCTAACAAGTGCGGAAAGTAGTACTTTTCCGCACGCGACGGCAGTTGCACGAACGACGCAGAGCGGAGTTCGGGCAAGCCGTTAAGGGCGGAAAAGACATTTTTCGTAAGAATTAAGTACAATATTTTTCCTACGAGTGTTTTTGTCCATCTTATTTATGAAAAAACAAGGTTTTTAATAAACAAGTTTTTATAATAATGCTACAAAATGAGTAATAAGACAGAATAGTTACATAGATCATTTAGTAAGTCCTAAATATCCTCATTTTCAACAATACAAAAATCGTGCGGAAAAGTTTTCCGCACGCTTTTAGGAAATAGTTATTTACCTAATAAGTGCGGAAAGTAGTACTTTTCCGCACGCGACGGCAGTTGCACGAACGACGCGGAGCAGACCAGAGCGGAGTTCGAGCAAGCCGTTAAGGGCGGAAAAGACCTTTTTCGTAAGAGTTAAGTACAATATTTTTCCTACGAGTGTTTTTGTCCATCTTATTTATGAAAAAACAAGGTTTTTAATAATTAAGTTTTTATAATAATGCTACAAAATGAGTAATAAGACAGAATAGTTACATAGATCATTTAGTAAGTCCTAAATATCCTCATTTTCAACAATACAAAAATCGTGCGGAAAAGTAAAAATCGTACGGAAAAGTAAAAATCGTGCGGAAAAGTAACTTTTCCGAACGATTTTAAATCTTCCGTACGATTTACAATTACAACTTTCAAAACGAAAAATGGTGCGGAAAAGTAACTTTTCCGTACGCTCGTAGGGAAATATGTTTACAATGCTGGTTGTCATGCTTTCAAAAGTTAGGTTCCGTTTTGTCGCTGAAAAAGTTAGGGCAAACTTTTTTCGCTGTAATAATGACAAAACATCGCGACATATGACATTTTTAGTACATGAATTAAATTGTCATTTATAATATCGAGTAGAAAAGGAAAATTATGTCGGCAACATTTTCTTATTGTTACTAACTAGCGTTTTTTGCGTTCTGATCAATGGCATAGAGATATACATATATTTTTGACGAAACAAGATCAATAAAATCTCTAGAAATAGGTCAATTTTGACAGTTCAATGTAAACAAGGGGTATTGGGGGGATGAGTAGGAGTTTTATCGGGGGGTAATATAACAAGACCTCGTTTATCAGCGAATAAAATTTTCAATTTCAACGAAAAAGATTTTGTTTGAAAATTTATCGAGTTGAATTCGGAGATTTATGTTCTGAATAAAACCCAAGAGCTTTCAAGCTCGAGGGTTTTATTCTTTGGACATTAATCTGCGAATATAACGAGAAGAACTTACATAATTATTTTATGAAATTAATGAACCATAATTATTTACGGCAATATGTCACACGACTTGTGAAATGTGTTGCATACATTCAGGCAACTGTCAAGAAGGACCATGCAGTTTATTCGCAAAAGGAACGAAGCGGGTTTATCAGCGAATAAATTTTGACAGATGAGGGAAATAATCCAAGGTGATACACGAGTCCTTCAAATTTTATCGATACATTTTTATTTTCCAAGAAAACTTTTTTATATGGCAAAAGTATGAAAACAAACCAATTGATAAAATCACTAGTCTGTAGGACGAGTGATTTTATCTAATTCGGTTTGTTTGAATGCTTTTGCCAGAAAATAAAAAAGTTTGAGTGTTTTGAAAATGAAAATTTACCTATCTCATTAAATTTGAAGAACGAGTTGTATTTGGAGAGATTATTTATTGAACAAATCAAAGGAAGAACAATTTAATTCATTAGTATTCCATTAACATGACGAGGAAAGAAGGAAATTTAATTGTTAGAAAATGTACATTTCAAATATAAAACAACGATATAGCCTTCTATGATCCAAAAGAGATATGATGAGTTTAAAGCAAACCTTACTAATGCTTTCTGACGATACCAAGAGGTGACGCCACACCTCTCCATTGTAAAAGTTTCTCTTAAGAATTGACAATCGCGCCAGAAGGAACATAAAATTATTCGTTATGTCGTTGTATGAAGATCTTCATACACCGGTTTCGTCTCAAACCACAAAAACAAAATCAATTTAACAAAAATTAATCGTACGCCATCTTCATTTGAATTCAGGAATATCGAATATCGGTCTTCAAGTAGCTACAATAATTTTCTCCATGATCAAGAAGTCGTTTGCGATAGATATCCACCGATTTCAATTGTTTAGAACTCGTTGGCGATATCTCGACATCTGCCATAAACTTGGTTGTTCATGAGCCATTTCCGTGTGTGAAATTTGAGTGTTTGTTGAAAAGTGTCGTTTATATTATGATGAAAAAGTGAATGACTATTATTAATAAGGTAACTGTTTATTCATGATATTTTTTATGTTAACTTTGTATATAAGCCAGTTGAATAGAATCGACGCGGGAAACCTTATAGTTTTGACAGTTCAAAGGTAAACAACGTTTTATCAAGGACCAGGCAGTTTTGCTTGGCAAAAATATGAAAACAACCGATTGATGAAATCACGGGTCCGTTAGGACTCATTTAATCGAATAAACTTTCATTTTGAAAACTTGGTTGATTTGGTAATAGGCCTTTTCATTTAGATGAGTTTTTAAGGCGCATGCCCAATATCCAAAGTCTGATTGGATATTGGGAAAGTGAATATCCATTGGTTACATTTTGAAACAATAATTTGAGATTGGCTCAGTTCAAAATTCGCGGTCTGTCAACCTTAATTACATGACAACAACAATGTGCTTTGGCCCCAACAAAATAATCCATTAGCGTTCGTTCTCGTTATTTGTTACTGATAGTTGTAGTTCATTTTTATTTTTGTGCGTTTGTGATAATAATTATAGTGTATTCGAAAAAAGTGACTCAATTTATTACCTCGACTCTTGACTTTACTGTGTGTGCTACAATAGTATGGAAATGCTGTGTTTGTGGGAAAAAAACCATACTCGAACCGTTCACAGGTAAGTTTTGTTTACTTTGAAAATAAATTCAGAAGTAGAACGAATACATGGAATGGGTTCACAGTGTCTATCTTGCAGTTATTATAATTTTCTAAAGTAAGGAAAGTAGCATTGAACTTTGGACACTTAATTTTTGTTATTTCCAAACAAAGTATCCCCATTGATGGCTTAATGCTTCTATCCCATAACTGAATAAAAAAATATAAAATGAAAAATGCCACAACGGAAGAGGATTTGCAAATATAATCTGTATCCTGAGAAACTTTCAATATGAATTCCTTACCCAGAATACAGTAAAAACTATTTCAAAAACTGTTGTTTATCATTTTTGAAGCTACGAACTTTATTTTTTACTATAAACAATCTATATTTAGATTTATGTTCATTGATTGTATAGCGACGATGTCTAGGTTTCTTTAATATGCCAACTGTTGTCAGCAGAATCAAAAAGCACCCATCATTTTCGGAACGTCTTGATCTTCACAATCTACCTATATCAAATATTTATTGAAACATTCAAAGGACCACACAAAACTGACCTGAAATTCCACCAAATCTCAGTATCTAGTAGCGCGTTTCGCGTTTCATCAACAAAATTTCTCAATTCTTGGATATGTTGAAAGTTAACCAACCTCTTAATTATTAATTTTTAATTTAAATAGCAGATCTAAAATAAATATATAAACCTTCATATGCGTTCTTTCGTATTAAACATTCTCGTTCTTAGTGTCATTCTTAGTGTAGTTAAATCTACGTATGGAAAAAAATACTTCTTTTCTGTATCGGGAAAAAAGTTTGACATTTTATGTCTATTGACAGGTTATAGTTCCATACATCTATGTCATTCTTTGTTTGTATTATGGTTCTTCCTACTGTAAATGTAAATAAACTGTCCATAACATTTCACCACCCGCCACCCCCCTCGCCCACAAATTGTTAAATTGTTTAGAAAAGAATAGTTCATGTTCACTTCAAAACATGTATTTGTGTAGGTATCTCTGTCTTTTATTACTCTGAGAATGAACCCAAATAATAATATTATGTCTACCGATTTCACTAAATGTTTACCAAATTTAGAATTCATGCATTTTTAAATTGCAAGCTAATTTAGCTTGCTCCTTGCTCAGGTAAGGTTTGTATGTCAATTACGAGCATTTTCGGCAATTAAAAGCACACTTATTTTTAGGAACAAATTATATAAGAGACTATCCAGATGTAAATATTTGATAATCGCTCTAAGATTATGAATTTTCTTAATTTTGGTGCGCCTTTAGTATTTTTGGGAGACAAAAGTATAAAAACATTTTACTGAAAAAAAACTAAGAGCAAACACATTGTAATATTACGGCAAATTCCTCAACTATTTTTAACTCAGATCTTCCATTCCCTTGTTATGTTTCACAACTCCCATCAACTCCATCAACTCCAAACATCATGATATTGGAGTTGCTCTTGACCGTGAAACATACGCGAACAAAAAAGCATGTCAGTCAGTAAAGAACTCCAGAGAACACAACTTCCCTGTTGAAACAATAGGAGGACTTTTTCCTTTTGAATTACACGTGCTGAAACTAGACATACAACACTCGTCAGATTCCACGGGTGTGAAGTTGTCCACATCCACAAATATACTCCAAAAAAAAAGTTAGGTCAATATATTTTCAGTTATTACGAAAGGAATAACGAGCGAAAACATATTCTAATCGAGCAGTGCAGTCGTAATAATATGATCTCCCACCTTATTAGACCCCCCTTCCGTTTGCCAGGCCTTCAGAGGGTGGTAAAGGGGTAATTTCTAGGAAATAAATCAATAACTTTTCCAAATGAGCTAGTACCGCATTCTGCTTTTAGTATGTGTTTCATAAAGGAAAAATGTATCGAACAACATCCCCCATATAGTTAGTCAGCCCTCGAGAGGGTGGTAGAGGGGGTAGTTTCGAGGATATAATTCAATAACTCTTTCAAATGAGCTAGTACCGCCCCTCTACCACCCTCTCGAGGGCTGACTAACTATATGGGGGATGTTATTCGATTCATTTTTCCTTCATGAAACACATACTAAAAGCAGAATGCGGTACTAGCTCATTTGGAAAAGTTATTGATTTATTTCCTAGAAATTACCCCTTTACCACCCTCTGAAGGCCTGGCAAACGGAAGGGAGGTCTAATAAGGTGGGAGATCATATTATTACGACTGCACTGCTCGATTAGAATATGTTTTCGCTCGTTATTCCTTTCGTAATAACTGAAAATATATTGACCTAACTTTTTTCTTGGAGTATATTTGTGGATGTGAACAACTTCACACCCGTTCAGATTCCAGCGTATATTTTGTTGCTCCTTTGTGCGATGTTTCAAGAAGTTGGAGTGATTATCAAAGCCTTGAAGCAGCATTGAAGTAATTCAAAGTGGAAAGTCAGAGGTAATTAGCCGAATAAAAACAGAAATCGCTGGAAATGTTAATAATGAAGTCGGCTGTACCTAATGAATTAGCGGATGAACCAAAGTGGAGGCACGCTTGAGCTGGTTTTCAAACACTGATGCGAGGATTTTTGATGGAAAAGTGATTCGTTTGATGAATGAGCTTAATTTGATCCGGAAAATCCCAACAGTGAATGTCGGAAAATGATAAGAGAATGGATTTTGAAGTATGGACGAGGAGGCATTAACGAAATGAGGTATTTGGGGTGGCGAGAGTTGATTTGAGTTTATTAGATAATTTATAACATTATATTATTATATCAGTTGATGAAAGTTTTCCGATATCACGTCCAGTAATACAAATATTCACGATTTTGCCAACGAATTCTGATGTAGGTATATTCACAAATATAAAATCAAGTGAACACCCATCGAACACCGATATGATACTCGAACAAAAAAAAAATTAAATATCTGACTTGCGAAAAAACCACCGGCTCAGCAGAATTTCTCGTACCACAAATATATAATTTAATACCAGGTAATCTGAAATCCATTGAAAGTTATACCTCCTTTAAATACCATGTAAAACAGTGGATGACCATATCACAAAGAAAAATTCTAAATAACCTCATAGACCTAAAATTTCTACAATAAAAAATTGTACCGCCCCATATCACCCAAATACGGCATTTTATGACTAAAAACCGAGCTAAAAACCTACCAAAATAACCAAAATAAGATGCAAATACCCTACTTTTACCAAAAAACAAACAAAAAATGCTTTTTTTTTCACTGAATTAGTTTTTAGATGTTTTTTTTGCCGCCAAAAATATTTCTGATGAGTTAAAAAATCTCAGAAAATTTTATTTTTCATCTTAAACACCTTTTTCCGCCTAAATCTTATATCAGCATATAAAAATTATACATTTTTGGAATGAGCATAAAATTTTACGTATACAGTGCGAATTTCAAGTCGATGTGACGACTTGGTATTTTTGATAATTTTGTAATTTTTTTCGATTGACTCAAATTTACAGTACATACTAATTCGACCATTCTGAATCGATTGGCGTTCGCAGAATTGGTCTATCTCTAACCGATCTCGAGTTGGTCAGCTCTGAATTAGTTTTCAAATGGTTTTTTTGGCGCGAAAAATATTTCTGATGAGTTTTCGACATTTTCGTTCAAAGATTCGGAATCAGCACGTCGAAATACGTTCGGGAATGAAAATTTGAAATTTGAAAAATTTAAATTTAAAAAGTTCAAAAAATTATTTATCATGATAAACTTGCCTTTTTTGCCTGTCGATTTTTTTCGTTCAAATTCCCAATATATACTAATTCAGCAATTCTGAATCGATTGGCGTTAGCAGAATTCGTCTATCTCTAAACGTTCTCGAGTTGGTGAACTATGAATCAGTTTTCAAATCGTTTTTTTGGCGCCAAAAATATTTCTGATGAGTTTTCGATATTTTCGTTCGAAGATTCGGAATCATCATGTCAAAATACGTTCGGGGACAAAAATTTGAAATTCGAAAAGTGAAAAATAAAGAAGTTCAAAAAATTATCTATCATTACTCGACTTTTTTGTCCGTAGATTTTTTTCGTTCAAATTCTCAGTATATACTAATTCGGCCATTCTGAATCGATTGGAGTTCGCAGAATTCGCCTATCTCTAATAGTTCTCGAGTTGGTCAGCTCTGAATCAGTTTTCAAATGTTTTTTTTGTGCAAAAATAATTTCTGGCGAGTTTTGACATTTCGAATAATGAATTTAATTAAAATTAATATTGAATTAATGAAAATGTTATGATGTACACCGAATGAAAGAGTAGTTTCCCCCTCGCACAGACATTTTCAATAACGAGTAGATTTCAATAACTCCTCAATGTGAATTTGCTCAAAACAAAAGGAACCGATGGTGAAACTGTTGCACGATGCTATTGCTAGAAATCCAATGATGCTGGTTCTTTTCAATCTTATCTCAAATTTGACGTCATCAACGATAAATGGCTTTGTTTTGTCTGAATTCCCCGATGATGGCAAAGCATTCTGTGTTCCTTCAACTGTATACGAATACTTTCCTGAACAAGTGAAGTAGACGTCTGGGAGGTTTATCAGGCGATAAAGGATGTACAATTCATCAAGGAAGGGATTTTGCACAGCATAAAAAAAATTATATCTCCACTGAATGATCTTAGCCTTCTTCACATGTTTTAGTAAAGTCTAACTTGAAATTCAGATTAGTAAAATCTAATTCAAAAAATGTAGCTACACCTTCTTCAATTGTAATTCAGAAAGTATAAATTGTAATTGAGAATAATGAATTTTAATTCAAAAAAACATCAAATGTAATTTAGATTCACTTAAAACTACAAAAATAAAAGTGAAACGAAACTAATATAAATTATAAAACAACAACAAAAATTAATTGGCGCTCCGGGGCGACTTAATTGATTCCAGTGGCGCATTTGCTTTTTCAGCTGCAGGAAAACCCGGAAAAACCTGCAGTACCACATCATCTGAAGATCTTGATCTGCCAATGTCCTCTCTTTCATAAAATAAAATGTAGGGTGTCTCCAAAGGCTCCAATTAATTCAAGATATCGTCAGAATTTTCAGTGACACAACTATCGTCAAACTTAAACCAGTCCGTTTTGTCTTTGGCCAGTGCGTAATAATGACCACATTCAACGCTAGAACCACAGTGGACAATGACTGCCTGAAGATTATAATAGTGGTCCGCTAGATTAAGGTGTTCATCCATTTCGAACTTTCGTAAGAATTTGGTGCTTCCGCCGGTCGAGTCGTGTTTGAAGAGCATCAGTGTTATTATTAGATTGACTGGTATCCCAGCTATACTTGTAGTCTTGTAATTGTCAGTTAGTTTTGCGCATATTTGGCAATACAATAATCACCAAAGTTCACTTTTCAGATGATGAAACAGTAAGCTTTGCACGGACTGGTTATCAGTCATATAAGGAAATGCTAGTTGAAGTTCCAGAAAGTCACATACGTTTTTGATAACTCTTGAACATGTACTACAGCGTAAACTAGTGAGGATTTTTCCAGCAAAAGAATTCGCAACAATCCTCTTGTTGTTGACTCCAGGAAATCGGTTGGTGGAAAAGATTGATCAAATGAAATTAGTAAATTATCAATTAGAAAGTTTGATATGTAATTCAGAAAGCGCAAGTTGTTATTCAGAGAGTATCAATTGTAATTCAGATATGAAGAACAATCCGTATGTATGGTGATATCATCGACGAACAGGGTAAAATTTGATGAAATGTCAAGCTTTGTCAGATCATTCACAATCAGCAAGAATATAAATTGTGTCCGATCCTTGTGGAATATGACACTGTATATAAATAGATGTATAATGTATATTCTGTTTCATACTAGAGTATTAACAAAATCGTTAACACCGCAGAGTAATTTTTTGATTCCCTCAAAAGTAGGTTCATAATATTCAACGACATGCACATACAATTTTTTGTGAACTGAAAATCTCGATCATTACAAGTTCCCATTACCCTGTCTGGGTTTTTTTTGAAAAATTTCAACTCGTTATGGAAGCGATTCTAAATCTCCATGTACTATTTTTTGCCTGATTATAGAATCAACTTGAATAATATTATTCCACTTCGTCTCTCATATTACCAAGAAAGAAACACTTCAAGAGGAGTAGAGATTGAGTTTACCGAAGTTCAGGTCTAGAATTTCCCTCAAGCACTCGAGAAGGCAACGTGAAAATTTAAAAATCAATTTGAAAAGTAAAGTGTTTGTTTTCCCAGAGAAAAGCGAATAAAAATTGCGTCGTTGGGACCTATCGATTGGCAGGAGTTTTATCAATGTGGCAGGTTTTATCGAAGTGATAGGAGCAAAAAGACCCGAAAGGCGAGAAGATTTACGACCCTCTTCATAACGTATTTTATGGAAGGGGAAATATATATGGAAATCAAATCATTGCTTTCTATGGAATATTTTTGGAAAAGTAATTTTCTGAAGCATGGATCCGGTGGATGGGTAATGTAATCCTTTTGTACGCAGTTTCCTCAGTTTTCCAGCTTATCCTAATTTGGTGAATTCATATTTTTCGTCCAGATTCATTATAATATTTCATGTCATTCAATGAACGCCCACTGTCATTATTAACTTGTTTTGGATTTAATGACATACATTTATTGGAAATGACATATAATCCAGTACGATTGGGTTTTGAGACGAGGATCGATTGTAGCACCACCTAACTTGGTATGCTAGTAGTTGGAACCATGATAAACACAAAAAAAAAAATTTTTTGAGATAGGAAAAGTAACTGCCAAATTTTTATTTTTTTTTAATACTATGAGCAATCTTCTGAACGCAGTACTTATCGTAGAAAATTGATTTTTTGGTGGGGAGTGCCGCGGGGTGCCATCTGCCGCGACTTCATGTTTCGACAAGATTAATTTGTATGGAAAGGCTTAATAATCCCGAAAATTGCAGTTTTCGGGATTACTAAGCACTAAGCCTTTCGTTAAATGCTTCAGAGCACTAAGCACTGAATTAGGAAACTGCTCGGGAGCACAGTCCTCAGGAGCACAAAAGTGTTTCGAGCACTGAGCACTGTGCTTTGGGACAGCTCTGACTACACTACACTATATTGCTCTACACTGCACTACACTACACTACACTGTACTACACTACACTAAAATACACTACACTATGCTATACTACACTATGCTACACTACACTACACTGTACTACACTACAATGCACTACATTACACTATACTACACTACAATACACTACACTGCACTGCACTGTACTGCACTACACTATATTACACTGTACTAGACTACACTACAGTACACTACACTACACAACACTACACTGCACTGCACTGTACTGTACTGCACTATACTACATTACACTGTACTACACTACAGTACACTACACTATGCTACACTACACTACACTACACTACCCTACGCAACGCTACACTACACTGTACTACACTACAATACATTACACTACGCTACGATACACTACACTACACTGTACTACACAGTACTACACTACACTACAATGCACTACACTACACTGTACTACACTACAATGCACTACACTACACTATACTACACTACTACACTACAGTACACTACACTACACTTCACCTCACTACACTGCACTTCAATGCACTGCATTGCACTGCACTACACTGTAATGCACTGCACTACACTACATTACACTGTACTATACTACACTACACTACACTACACAACACTTCATTACACTACACTGTACTACACTACACAACACTACATTACACTACACAACACTACATTACACTACACAACACTACATTACACTACTCTGTACTACACTACACTACACTATAGTACAGTACGCTACACTACACTACACTATTTCACACTACGCTACACTACAATACACTACACCACACTACACTACATTATACTACCATACGCTATGCTACACTACACTACACTACACTGCATCACACTACAGTACACTACACTACACTGCATCACACTACTGTACACTACACTACACTGCATCACACTACAGTACACTACACTATGCTACACTACACTGTACTTCACTACACTATGGTACAGTACGCTACAATACACTACACTACACTACACTGTACTACACTACGCTACGCTACGCTATGCCAGGCTATTCAACGCTACACTACACTATGCTACACTGCACTACAATACACTACACTCCACTGCACTTCACTGCACTGCACTACACTGTACTGCACTGCACTACACTATATTACACTGTACTAGACTACACTACAGTACACTACACTACACTGTACTGCACTGCACTATACTGCATTACACTGTATTACACTACAGTACACTACACTATGCTACACTACACTACACTGTACTACACTACAATACAGTACGCTACGCTTCGATACACTACACTACAATGCACTACACTACACTGTACTACACTACAGTACAGTACACTACAGTACACTACACTGTACTGCACTGCACTATACTACATTTCACTGTACTACACTACAGTACACTACACTATGCTACACTATACTGTACACTACGCTTCGATACACTACACTACACGACAATGCACTAATGCACTACACTACACTATACTACACTGTACTACACTTCAGTACACTACACTAGACTACACTACACTACACTTCACCTCACTACACTGCACTTCACTGCACTGCACTACACTGTACTGCACTGCACTACACTACACTACACTACGCTACGCTATGCTAGGCTATTCTACACTACACTACACCACACTACACTTCAACACACTACAGTACACTACACTGTACTACACTATAGTACACTACGCTACACTACACTACACTGTACTGCACTACACTACATTACACTGTACTAGACTACACTACAGTACACTACACAACACTACACTACACTACACTGCACTACACTGTACTGCTTTGCACTATACTACACTACACTGTACTACACTACTCTACACTATCGTACACTACACTCCACTCCACTACACTACACTACACTACACTACACTACACTACACTACACTACACTACACTACACTACTCTACACTATCGTACACTACACTCCACTCCACTACACTACACTACACTACACTACACTACACTACACTACACTACACTACACTACACTACACTACACTACACTACACTACACTACCCTACACTACACTACACTACACTACACTACACTACACTACTCTACACTATCGTACACTACACTCCACTCCACTCCACTACACTACACTACACTACACTACACTACACTACACTACACTACACTACACTACACTACACTACACTACACTACACTACACTACACTACACTACACTACACTACACTACACTACACTACACTACACTACACTACACTACACTACACTACACTACACTACACTACACTACACTACACTACACTACACTACACTACACTACACTACACTACACTACCCTACACTACACTACACTACACTACACTACACTACCCTACACTACACTAGAAGTCATGTGCCGAGTTTCAAAGTGCTACGATTCATTCTTCACTTGTGGCTTACTGTACTATATATAGTCTGATCCAACACAGCAGATAACCAAATAAATAAAATAATATCGACTTGAACAGTTTGTTACTGTTCTTTTATAGTTATCACAACTTCAAATGAACTCCATTTAATATTTCCACTCCCGAGGCGATCAGCGATAACTCCCGCTTCAAAGACGGCTTTGGTTTCTCCAGATATTCACCAATTCGTAAAGTAGCTGCTTAGGGGATTCACGAAATTTCCGGCTCACTTTCCGAAAAGGGATATGCAAAATCGATGCAGGAAGCATCTCGAACGATAATAACTTTACTAAAAACGGGCATAAAGTATGGAAATGGAAAAAGTCGAACGAACGGATATTTCAGTATAATGACGAGCAAAAAAGATTGTGCGGGATTATATTTGGTTTTCAAATGAATGGAATCGGTGGGTTTTAGAATGTATAAGCTCCCTCCGTTTTGATGTGGGTATTTGTGGGAGATACGTACGAGCATTCTGATTATTATCGATATGTTTTTTGCAGGAGAACAATTTTTACGATTCTGATCATTTTCCGGTTTAGTAGCTTTAGAAAAAATACCTCAAAGGGATTGTGGAAACTATGGGACCCGAACGAGAACGAAAAAGGTATTTCATAACTCTAACGAGGCACGTCTATGAGAAATGAAATCCACAACTGCTGGTTTTTTATCTGTATTTATTTAAATTTTGAAAACAGAAGATAAAATTTATTGTATGAATACAAAAAACTTGAAAAAATTCAAATATTTTCTCAAAAGCTTGAAGCATGCAATATCATTTGACTCATGTATTAAAAATCGCATATGCCACAGTGCAACTGTCACTTTGACAGCGGCAAGAGTTAGCTGCAATTTTTACAGCGATTATTTCCCTCATCTGTCAAAATTTTATCGCCCACTTGTCCGGCACAGTACAGCACGGCCCGTCCCGTCAAAATACGGATAGGGTTGAAACAATGCCAATAAGTGGACAACCGCCCACTAGTCCGGCACGGGACAGCCAAGAGCGTCCGCCGCCGGAAAGGATTGCACCTCTCCGATCCCTTCCAGCAAAAAACGGTACTTACTGTGCTGGACTGTCCAAGTGAGCTCGTCGCCGGCCAGCGCTTGCCAGCATCAACTTGTCCAAACACTACTTGGGGAGTTCTCTGTTTTGTAATATTACAGCAGACAGCCCATTATCAGAGGGTCCGTATCAAAATATATTGCTTTCCGAATGAAGTGTTTTCCTATGTTAATGCTGGCTGGCTCTAGAATATCTAGAAGTAATGAAAATTTGTTTGGAGTCATTCTAATATATTGGAAAATTTTCTGCTACTCTTCTTTCAGGTCTTTGAAAAGATGTTGAAACTCTCCCAGATGTGCTCTCTTTTGATTGATGGGATGAACCCACTATAATGAGGTATCCGTCGTCAGAACTGTTAGTGACAGACATGGTACTGCCACTGCTAGATGTCAAGAAATGTTCTTGAAATCGTTGTTAAACAAACAGCACCTTCAGTATGCCGGATTGTAGCTGGGAAAGTGGGCGATAAGAATAAATCTCCGAATTCAACTCGATAAATTTTCAAACAAAATCATTTTCGTTGAAATTGAAAAATGCCTTTGCTGATAATGATATTTCAAAAAATATCTATGCACTAATGGGCTAATGAAACAATTGAAGAAAAACTCCACGTGAAAAAGATCGGGGCGCCTATGATTCTGTTTTCGCAACTAAACAAAAGTGGGAAAGCAGACATTTTGTGGAGAAAATATGCCACAAAACTATTTCTTTTCATTTCCATAGCTTTGCGAGAGTCAATTTTGAGCCGCATATATATCAATTCGGACGATATATTATGCATGGAAAGAAACGAAATGAGTTTCTCCATTGTATAAGTTGACGTCAATGGAATTGAATTCTGTATTCTCCCTCAGAGTTTAGCATTCATACGGTGAATATTTCATTGGATGAGCACTCAGTTCATTGTCAAACTTTTGATGAATTCAGCCAGTCTCCTGGAAGATATTCGTTCTTGCTACGATATTTAGTTTTCTTTGCTGTTCAAAAGTTGCATTAAACTCAATCAAAAGTTTGTATGGAATCCGCGGAAAACAAGCACAGAGTTGTATTGGAGGAAATATCGTAATCACTAATTACAGTGTGTCAATTTCTAAACGTACCACACTGAATATTTCACATTCTTAATATTAAATTCATCTGAAAGGATTTGATAAAGATTTATTATTATTATTATTTATCCGGTTGGATTATACCAGTCGGGCCTCGTCTGCGGAGCTCCGACACACCCGGAGGGCGCGCTGGTGACATTTACCCAGATAGCAACTACTGGGTCCGAGAATCATGTGCCCTGAGCAGACGGAGTGAACCAAGGATGACGGCCTTCTGCATTCGTCCAGCTAAGATTTCTGCCATATCATGGCAAGCCGGTATGATTTTTAGGTCCGAGAGCAGTGTGTCCATCATACCACCAAGGTCCCCTATAATCAGAACCACCATATTAACAGAATGGTTCGGGTAGAGCCTGCGGAGTTCAAAGAGTAAGTCTCGATATTTAGTCAGTTTCTCCTCCTCTTTCGGACGATGTTCGTTTCGCCAGGAGCCGAAAACTCCATGACAAAAATCGTCTTACTTTGATGGTCGAGGAGGACTACCATCAGGCCTATTGGCTTGTATTTACTTGAGGGTGGAGAATGAGTAGCTGCAATATATTCGGCACTTCTCATTCTCCACAACGGACTCAATATCCTCCAGAGCATAAGGCATCACCGGTGTCTCGTATATACCGTCGTAGGGCCGCTTTATGCCTGTGGATATAGGCCGAGACCGCATATGCTGGACATGCTGACAGCAAATGCATGAGGGTCAGGCGCCCTAGGACTCGCTCTGCATCTAGTGTCGGGGATCTCTATACCCATTACGCGGCTGCTACGGTAGACCAGAGTGTTGAAGACACCATCCTGGCAAGCCATTATGAATCCCTCGGTCTCCGACTTCAGCTCACTTGACCTGAGGAAAGCAAAGGTCAGGTTTTTGGATAAGCCAAGGTCTTCAATGTTCTTGAAGAAGACATCATGCATTGGCTTATCCTTGTGCAGCTGCAGGAGGACCTCAGTCTCCGCAGCTTTGATGTGAACTTTTTGCTGAACGGGTTCCAACTCGGTGACAGAGTTTGGGTTCGCCCGTTCAGTGTCGAATACGAGACCAAGTTCATCAGCTGCCCGGATTGCTGCCTTGAAAAGAAATGCTCCAATCCCTGCTTTTTCATGGTCGCGTACCATGCGGAAAGGGGATCTGAACTCCTGATGAGTTTCCAGGCTCCATCCAGCACCATTATGTTAGGTAGACACTTCTAACTCAAAAGTCCCCGGCCTCCCTGTTGTCTGGGAAGTATAACCGTGGAAGGGACGCTTTAGGATGCAAGCTTCTGTGGAGATGCATCATTTTTCGAGTTTTAACGTCGAGTTGTCGCAGCTCTTCCTGAGTCCATTTTACTACTCCAATGAAGTAGAGTAGAATCGGAACGGCAACATGTTGGTCGCAGCAACTTTGTTATTCCCCGACAGTTCTGATGACCAGATTTGTCGAAGTTTGTGCTGATACTTGCAGCGGAGAGAGTTTTTAACTGTGTTTACCTCTTGGGAGCGGCGTTGCTCCACCCCTATGTAAGTGTACGTCTCTCTGGCATCAAGATGATATAGGATGCTTCCGTCTACGAGCTGGACATCCTCTCAGTTATTATTATTATTATCTACTCTGTGGGTGCAGTTCCAGCTGAGGCTTTGAAATGGAAATGTGATCGAACCATTTTTTGCAGGCATTAGTTATGTTCTGAATGGACCTACCCTAAACTGATGAGGGCAAAACCCAGAAATCGATCTAAAGATGGTCCAAATGTTTCTAAGAACCAGCAACTACCAACTGCAGAGAAAGCCTTGTAGGAACTCTGCATAGAAATTCATCAGATGTAATTCAACGTATAAGGCAGGAATTTCAATGCATGTGATGTGGGGAATGCTTGATTACAATCAACAACAGTGTAATAGTGGCCTCATAAAGGAGCATTGAACAAATTTATGTCAGATGTAATTTAATATTCGTAAGAGGAAGTAGATGTTTTCTGATATATATTTGCCTCAAAAGTTTCACTTTATACTGTGGAAATGCTTCGTTTCAGTTATTTGAGAGTCTTTGGCATACTTACTCAAGCTTTCTTCAAATTTATACTCACTGTATAATATATCCCATTGGAGATTCACTCAAGATTACAGTCTCGCTTGATGGCAGTAATCATTGACTGAATCCATCCAGCTGGCGACCACTCCAAGTCGGGAAAGGTCGCAACGAGATCCACTCTTTAATTGAATCGAATGAAAGCTCATTATTCTCCGCGGAATATATCCAGTCCAAGGGATTGGGCTGGATTTGGAGGACCACACTGAATGAATGTAATCACCACGTATTCTATTCAAGGAGGGCAGTATGAAGAATCGTGTCCAGTCGCGCAGCCAGGATTTCAGTCAGGGGGGGCTGAACATACAATTTATCAGTTACCAGAGATTTTTTTCGTCAGCCGGATGTTATGAATAACACCTACAAGCGAAGTGTTAGGCACGCGAACGATAACATCATCTTGTAGAAAATTTTCTTAGCTTTCTTTCTATATACATATGTATTTAACGAATGTGTTTCGTTATGGTCGCAAAATGCGAAAAATGTAACAGGTGCGGTAGGATCCGCATCCTAGCACACAAAACCACCTATAACACCTACAAGCGAACTCTTAGGCACGCGAACGATAACATCATATTGTAGAAGATTTTCTTAGCTTTCTCTCTATATACATATGTATTTAACGAATGTGTCTCGTTATGGTCGCAAAATGCGAAAAATGTAACAGGTGCGGTAGGATCCGCATCCTAGCACACAAAACCACCTATAACACCTACAAGCGAAGTGTTAGGCACGCGAACGATAACATCATCTTGTAGAAAATTTTCTTAGCTTTCTTTCTATATACATATGTATTTAACGAATGTGTTTCGTTATGGTCGCAAAATGCGAAAAATGTAACAGGTGCGGTAGGATCCGCATCCTAGCACACAAAACCACCTATAACACCTACAAGCGAACTCTTAGGCACGCGAACGATAACATCATATTGTAGAAGATTTTCTTAGCTTTCTCTCTATATACATATGTATTTAACGAATGTGTCTCGTTATGGTCGCAAAATGCGAAAAATGTAACAGGTGCGGTAGGATCCGCATCCTAGCACACAAAACCACCTATAACACCTACAAGCGAACTGTTAGGCACGGGAACGGTAACATCATCTTGTAGAAGATTTTCTTAGCTTTTTTTCTATATACATATGTATTTAACGCATGTGTCTCGTTATGGTCGCAAAATGCGAAAAATGTAACAGGTGCGGTAGGATCCGCATCCTAGCACACAACACCACCTATAACACCTACAAGCGAACTGTTAGGCCAGCAAACAATAACATCCTCTTGTAGGAAATTTTCTTGGCTTTCTTTCTATATACATATGTATTTAACGAATGTGTCTCGTTATGGTCGCAAAATGCGATAAATGTAAAAGGTGCACTAGGATTCTATCGTTGCATATAAAACCGCCAAAAAAATACTTCCGAAAGTTCTAGAATTTTTTCAATATTTTTCCCGTATTCTACGCCATCATTTTAATAGTCATTTGGTGGCTTAAGGGGGGCTGCAGCCCCAAAGCCACCCCCTGGCTGCGCCAATGATCGTGTCGGTAACGAGATACATTCGGAAATGTGATCGAGTGCCTGTTAATTCAATGTGATTCTGTACTGCGAATGGAAGAGCACTTTGATCCGATACCAAAAGGTATAAAAACTGAATGATATATGTTTATTTGTGCGTGTTCATATTATTCTTCGCTAGGTTTTTTTAAATAAATAAATATTATGATTATCAATACCACTTTTGTTATTACAAATTAAAAATGGAGCATTTTTTACCAAAAAGGCGGACAGCAGACAAACACTGATCAGACCAAGCTTTCTAAATTAGTTATCATTACAGAAAATATATTATTCTTCAGCTTCTTCAGCTGGAATAATTTTATTTAATTTTTATTTTATTCATACCTACACCATCCAACAGCCGAAACCAATTACAGGATGGGAAAGTCAACAGTACAAAAGTATAGATTAGAAAAAGTATAAATTAACCTATGACACTAAGGTAAAAAACGATTAAAATTTCCACAAAATTTATTGTCTTTGCGACATGTGGATTTCCATCAAGTAAAGGCCACCTCAATCCAAAAAATATAAATTAACCTATAGAATAGGAATCAAAACAATTCACAACAACAAATGGAAATATGCAAATATGCAAATCAGTACATACACTGAAGAAAAACTTCTAGTGATCGAAGAAAAAAGTTTATGTTCTGATTTGCCCACTACCTGTTAGTATAGTGGTAAGAACGACTCTATTCCTCTATTCCTGAAATTATACAATTATTTTACCAGTTCGACTCGGTCCAGTTCGAAACGTCAGATTTAAATTCCGAAGTTAACTAACTGCAAGACAAACTGATGTCTGCAAAGATGCACCCTTGCTGAAAATTATTAAATGCTTCGTGCAAGAAGCAAATGGAAGCATTTGTATTACAAAGACATTTGAGAGTGCCGGAGTTCGGAGTTTCTAATGAGTTCGTTCACGGACCGATGGAGAGACTTGAGACATATGCGAGCAGCTCGATCGAGAAGTTCGTTACCAATCGGTTTTCACGAAACTCATGTGTTCTGTCTGTTGAAGTTGAGTGTTACACAATGCGAGCGCTTTTACTAGAGTATCAGGTGTTCTAATTGTTCGGAACTAGTCGGCTGCTCTAGGGAAAAACCAAGCAAGTGGCAGTTTTTCCAAAAATTATTTCTTTACATTTCCTACATGTACAATGACATCTGCAAAAATAAGCGAGTGCATGGAATCTTAGCGGAAGCTGAAGTTCTACAGTTTGGAAATACCAACTAAACGCCAATGTTAACAAGATTTCTAATACCAAAGAGCACAGGTGCATATTTTCAACGATAAAAAAAGTAAGTGAGAGTTGCTTACTGGCTCGATGCTCAGAACATGGATTTGCTTTGTAATTCTCTAGAGTCCTAGGGCATAATATACCTAAAAGTACCTGGTATATTTGAAGGGCCAGGCAGCTGTGGTTGAGACTGTCGCTTTCGAAACCATTGACTGCTGGTCGGCTAGGTTCGAATCCTAGCGACTACAGATTTTCATCTGATGGCCCGAGAAAGTGCTAGGAATCGCACGTTAAAAGGTAAGACCTCGTTAATGCTTGGCTCGCACAAGTTTCGACTTCTGAGGGCTGCCGTTCGTAAGGGGATGACAGCTGGTTAACGGAAAAAATTGACGGACAAAAATGTTGAGTATATCATGAAACTCATAAGAAATATTTTTGGCGCCAAAAAAAAACATTTGAAACCTGATTCAGAGCTGACCAACTCGAGAACGGTTAGACATAGATGAATTCTGCGAACGCCAATCGTTTCGAAATGGCCAAATTAGTGTACACTGAAAAGTCGAGTATACCATGGTAGATAATTTTTCGAAATTTTTTATTTTTCATTTTTCGAATTTCAAATTTTTGTTTCAAAACGTATTCCGACGTGCTGATTCCGAATTTTTGAACGAAAATGTCGAAAACTCATCAGAAATATTTTTGGTGCCAAAAAAACATTTGAAAACTGACTCAGAGTTGACCAACTCACAAACGGTTAGAGATAGATCAATTCTGCGAACGCCAATCGATTCTGAATGGCCGATTTAGTATACACTGAGTATTTGAACGGAAAAAATTTACGGACAAAAAAGTCGAGTATACCATGGTAGATAATTTTTCGAAATTTTTTATTTTTCATTTTTCGAATTTCAAATTTTTGTTTCAAAACGTATTCCGACGTGCTGATTCCGAATTTTTGAACGAAAATGTCGAAAACTCATCAGAAATTTTTTTGGCGCCGAAAAAACATTTGAAAACTGACTCGGAGTTCACCAACTCACAAACGGTTAGAGATAGATCAATTCTGCGAACGCCAATCGATTCTGAATGGCCGACTTAGTGTATACTGAGTATTTGAACGGAAAAAATTGACGGACAAAAAAGTCGAGTATACCATGATAGATGATTTTTAAAAATTTTTTATTTTTCATTTTTCGAATTTCAAATATATGTTTCCAAACGTATTCCAACGTGCTGATTCCGAATCATCGAACGAAAATGTTGAAAGTGGCTTCAAAAAAACCATTTGAAAATCGTAATGCGACATCAGTATATCAATTCAAAAAAAATTTTAATCAATCTGATGAGTAATCTGTGAGAGGCTTCTGCCAACTACTGGTTCAGAAGCAAACAAACATTCTATACCATTACACAGAATTCGATTTGTATTGAAATATGATTAAACAAGCCCTATGTTCCAAATATAGCAATACAGCAAATATGAACAAGAAATAAATCATGATGAAGGTCCTACACGCTCGAAATATGAACAAAACCCCGGGTATCCGTTATCATATTTCTCCTATATATGTCCTTTTGCCTCTGTCATGTTATTTACATATCCAAATATACAAATCTCCTTACGATTTCCATTAGAACCCAGTTGTGCCATTTTCGTTTTCATTCCCTTGTTTTCACTGGAAAACCAGCTGCCTCGGATGGTCAACGTCCTTTCCTAACCTCTCATGACCCTCGACACTTTCCGACTTGAAAATTCAGGGACCAGAAGCTTAACACGTTCCGAACACTGTTTCCGCCAACTTTATTCATGTACGAAAACTTTGTTTCAAATCATCCCGACGTTCTGCTGTATCATGACGCCGAACTGAGTTTGTCATGTCAACTTGGCGTGAAAAAGTTGAGTAAGCCGGCTTTGCAAAACAAGAGAAAGTGAAAGCTGGATGAGTGTAAATCAGGCGCGAAAATATTTTTATATCGGTTTAGGGAAAGTTAGCATTTTCCAGCACTTATAGGAAGGTGGTTAGGAAAGGGGGAGTTGGGGTTTCGTGTTTATGGACGGACTTTGTAAATTATCGAAGACAGATATGCTTATGAGGAATATGAGTTGTAATACATTGAAAAATATTTTTTATGGGGACAATTTTTCTGCTGCAAGACAATTTTTACTGGGAGATAATGATTGTTTCATAGGCGAGGGGGAAACAACTAGTAATTTTTTGTACACCTAATGAAATCAGTGAAGTAATTATCTCTTATGAAAAATAATGAAAAAGTTTTAGGGGGCATTGAAAGATAATTACCATTCAGTTACGCGGATACGTTGTATGGACATAATTTAACTCTTATGCATAAAAATAAGATCCAGAAAGTCATAAAATAATTCCCAACTACATACCCAATAAATACATACTAATTCAGCCACTCTGAATCGATTGGCGTTCGCAGAATTTGTCTATCTTTAACCGTTCTCGAGTTGGTCAGCTCTGAATCAGTTTTTTAATGGTTTTTTTTGCCGACAAAAATATTTCTGATGAGTTTTCGACATTATTGTCAAAAGATTCGGAATCAGCACGTCAAAATACGTCCGAGGACAAAAATTTTAAATTCGAAAAATGAAAAATAAAAAATCTCAGAAAATTTAATGTTTTATCTTAAACACCTTTTTCCGGCTAAATCTTATATCTGAGCATAGAAAATCATACATTCTTGGAATGAACATAAAATTTTACGTATACAGTGCAAACTTCAAGTCGATGTGACGACTTAGTATTTTTCATGATTTTTAGGGGTAACCCCCTTGCAACTTTTTTTGGGTATTCGGGTAATGTTTAATTTTTTTCGATTGACTCGAAATTCACAATACATACTATTTCGACCATTCTGAATCGATTGGCGTTCGCAGAATTTGTCTATCTTTAACCGTTCTCGAGTTGGTCAGCTCTGAATCAGTTTTTTAATGTTTTTTTTGCTGACAAAAATATTTCTTATGAGTTTTCGACATTATTGTTAAAAGATTCGGAATCAGCGCGTCAAAATACGTCCGAGGACAAAAATTTTAAATTCGAAAAATGAAAAATAAAAAATCTCAGAAAATTTAATGTTTTATCTTAAACACCTTTTTCCGGCTAAATCTTATATCTGAGCATAGAAAATCATACATTTTTAGAATGAACATAAAATTTAACGTATACAGTGCAAATTTCAAGTCGATGTGACGACTTAGTATTTTTGATGATTTTTAGGGGCAACTTTTTTTGGGTATTCGGGTAATTTTTAATTTTTTTCGATTGACTCGAAATTCACAATACATACTATTTCGACCATTCTGAATCGATTGGCGTTCGCAGAATTCGTCTATCTTTAACCGTTCTCGAGTTGGTCAGCTCTGAATCAGTTTTTTAATGGTTTTTTTGCCGACAAAAATATTTCTGATGAGTTTTCGACATTATTGTTAAAATATTCGGAATCAGCACGTCAAAATACGTCAGAGGACAAAAATTTTAAATTCGTAAAATGAAAAATAAAAAATCTCAGAAAATTTAATGTTTTATCTCAAACACCTTTTTCTGGCTAAATCTTCTATCTGAGCATAGAAAATCATACATTTTTGGAATGAACATAAAATTTTACTTATACAGTGCAAATTTCAAGTCGATGTGACGTCTTAGTATTTTTCATGATTTTTAGGGGTAACCCTTGCAACTTTTTTTGGGTATTCGGGTAATTTTTAATTTTTTTCGATTGACTCGAAATTCACAATACATACTATTTCGACCATTCTGAATCGATTGGCGTTCGCAGAATTTGTCTATCTTTAACCGTTCTCGAGTTGGTCAGCTCTGAATCAGTTTTTTAATGGTTTTTTTGCCGAAAAAAATATTTCTGATGAGTTTTCGACATTTTTGTTAAAAGATTCGGAATCAGCACGTCAAAATACGTCCGAGGACAAAAATTTTAAATTCGAAAAATGAAAAATAAAAAATCTCAGAAAATTTAATGTTTTATCTTAAACACCTTTTTCCGGCTAAATCTTATAACTGAGCATAGAAAATCATACATTTTTGGAATGAACATAAAATTTTACGTATACAGTGCAAATTTCAAGTCGATGTGACGACTTAGTATTTTTCATGATTTTTAGGGGTAACCCCCTTGCAACTTTTTTTGGGTATTCGGGTAATTTTTAATTTTTTTCGATTCACTCGAAATTTACAATACATACTAATTCGACCATTCTGAATCGATTGGCGTTCGCAGAATTCGTCTATCTGTAACCGTTCTCGAGTTGGTCATTTGTAAATCAGTTTTTGGATGGTTTTTTTGCCGCCAAAATTATTTCTGATGAGTTTTCGACATTTTTGTTAAAAGATTCGGAATCAGCACGTCAAAATACGTCCGAGGACAAAAATTTTAAATTCGAAAAAAGAAAAATTAAAAATCTCAGAAAATTTAATGTTTTATCTTAAACACCTTTTTCCGGCTAAATCTTATAACTGAGCATAGAAAATCATACATTTTTGGAATGAACATAAAATTTTACGTTTACAGTGCAAATTTCAAGTCGATGTGACGACTTAGTATTTTTCATGATTTTGGGGGGTAACCCCCTTGCAACTTTTTTTGGGTATTCGGGTAATTTTTAATTTTTTTCGATTGACTCGAAATTCACAATACATACTAATTCGACCATTCTGAATCGATTGGCGTTCGCAGAATTTGTCTATCTTTAACCGTTCTCGAGTTGGTCAGCTCTGAATCAGTTTTTTAATGGTTTTTTTGCCGACAAAAATATTTCTGATGAGTTTTCGACATTATTGTTAAAAGATTCGGAATCAGCACGTCAAAATACGTCCGAGGACAAAAATTTTAAATTCGTAAAATGAAAAATAAAAAATCTCAGAAAATTTAATGTTTTATCTTAAACACCTTTTTCTGGCTAAATCTTCTATCTGAGCATAGAAAATCATACATTTTTGGAATGAACATAAAATTTTACGTATACAGTGCAAATTTCAAGTCGATGTGACGTCTTAGTATTTTTCATGATTTTTAGGGGTAACCCTTGCAACTTTTTTTGGGTATTCGGGTAATTTTTAATTTTTTTCGATTGACTCGAAATTCACAATACATACTATTTCGACCATTCTGAATCGATTGGCGTTCGCAGAATTTGTCTATCTTTAACCGTTCTCGAGTTGGTCAGCTCTGAATCAGTTTTTTAATGGTTTTTTTGCCGACAAAAATATTTCTGATGAGTTTTCGACATTTTTGTTAAAAGATTCGGAATCAGCACGTCAAAATACGTCCGAGGACAAAAATTTTAAATTCGAAAAATGAAAAATAAAAAATCTCAGAAAATTTAATGTTTTATCTTAAACACCTTTTTCCGGCTAAATCTTATAACTGAGCATAGAAAATCATACATTTTTGGAATGAACATAAAATTTTATGTATACAGTGCAAATTTCAAGTCGATGTGACGACTTAGTATTTTTCATAATTTTTGGGGGTAACCCCCTTGCAACTTTTTTTGGGTATTCGGGTAATTTTTAATTTTTTTCGA
Organism: Chrysolina haemoptera; assembly: GCA_958298965.1. Classification (NCBI taxonomy): domain Eukaryota; kingdom Metazoa; phylum Arthropoda; class Insecta; order Coleoptera; family Chrysomelidae; genus Chrysolina; species Chrysolina haemoptera. Next base: position 774,927 of record OY282600.1, read on the forward strand.
TTGACTCGAAATTCACAATACATACTAATTCGACCATTCTGAATCGATTGGCGTTCGCAGAATTCGTCTATCTGTCACCGTTCTCGAGTTGGTCATTTGTAAATCAGTTTTTGGATGTTTTTTTTGCCGCCAAAATTATTTCTGATGAGTTTTCGACATTTTTGTTAAAAGATTCGGAATCAGCACGTCAAAATACGTCCGAGGACAAAAATTTTAAATTCGAAAAATGAAAAATAAAAAATCTCAGAAAATTTAATGTTTTATCTTAAACACCTTTTTCCGGCTAAATCTTATAACTGAGCATAGAAAATCATACATTTTTGGAATGAACATAAAATTTTACGTATACAGTGCAAATTTCAAGTCGATGTGACGACTTAGTATTTTTCATGATTTTTAGGGGTAACCCCTTGCAACTTTTTTTGGGTATTCGGGTAATGTTTAATTTTTTTCGATTGACTCGAAATTCACAATACATACTATTTCGACCATTCAGAATCGATTGGCGTTCGCAGAATTTGTCTATCTTTAACCGTTCTCGAGTTGGTCAGCTCTGAATCAGTTTTTTAATGTTTTTTTTGCCGAAAAAAATATTTCTGATGAGTTTTCGACATTATTGTTAAAAGATTCGGAATCAGCGCGTCAAAATACGTCCGAGGACAAAAATTTTAAATTCGAAAAATGAAAAATAAAAAATCTCAGAAAATTTAATGTTTTATCTTAAACACCTTTTTCTGGCTAAATCTTCTATCTGAGCATAGAAAATCATACATTTTTGGAATGAACATAAAATTTTACGTATATAGTGCAAATTTCAAGTCGATGTGACGACTTAGTATTTTTCATGATTTTTAGGGGTAACCCCCTTGCAACTTTTTTTGGGTATTCGGGTAATTTTTAATTTTTTTCGATTGACTCGAAATTCACAATACATACTAATTCGACCATTCTGAATCGATTGGCGTTCGCAGAATTCGTCTATCTGTCACCGTTCTCGAGTTGGTCATTTGTAAATCAGTTTTTGGATGTTTTTTTTGCCGCCAAAATTATTTCTGATGAGTTTTCGACATTTTTGTTAAAAGATTCGGAATCAGCACGTCAAAATACGTCCGAGGACAAAAATTTTAAATTCGAAAAATGAAAAATAAAAAATCTCAGAAAATTTAATGTTTTATCTTAAACACCTTTTTCCGGCTAAATCTTATAACTGAGCATAGAAAATCATACATTCTTGGAATGAACATAAAATTTTACGTATACAGTGCAAATTTCAAGTCGATGTGACGACTTAGTATTTTTCATGATTTTTAGGGGTAACCCCCTTGCAACTTTTTTTGGGTATTCGGGTAATTTTTAATTTTTTTCGATTGACTCGAAATTCACAATACATACTAATTCGACCATTCTGAATCGATTGGCGTTCGCAGAATTCGTCTATCTGTCACCGTTCTCGAGTTGGTCATTTGTAAATCAGTTTTTGGATGGTTTTTTTGCCGCCAAAATTATTTCTGATGAGTTTTCGATATTTTTGTTAAAAGATTCGGAATCAGCACGTCAAAATACGTCCGAAGACAAAAATTTTAAATTCGAAAAATGAAAAATAAAAAATCTCAGAAAATTTAATGTTTTATCTTAAACACCTTTTTCCGGCTAAATCTTATAACTGAGCATAGAAAATCATACATTTTTGGAATGAACATAAAATTTTACGTATACAGTGCAAATTTCAAGTCGATGTGACGACTTAGTATTTTTCATGATTTTTGGGGGTAACCCCCTTGCAACTTTTTTTGGGTATTCGGGTAATTTTTAATTTTTTTCGATTGACTCGAAATTCACAATACATACTAATTCGACCATTCTGAATCGATTGGCGTTCACAGAATTTGTCTATCTTTAACCGTTCTCGAGTTGGTCAGCTCTGAATCAGTTTTTTAATGGTTTTTTTGCCGACAAAAATATTTCTGATGAGTTTTCGACATTATTGTTAAAAGATTCGGAATCAGCACGTCAAAATACGTCCGAGGACAAAAATTTTAAATTCGAAAAATGAAAAATAAAAAATCTCAGAAAATTTAATGTTTTATCTTAAACACCTTTTTCCGGCTAAATCTTATATCTGAGCATAGAAAATCATACATTTTTAGAATGAACATAAAATTTAACGTATACAGTGCAAATTTCAACTCGATGTGACGACTTAGTATTTTTCATGATTTTCAGGGGTAACCCCCTTGCAACTTTTTTTGGGTATTCGGGTAACGTTTAATTTTTTTCGATTGACTCGAAATTCACAATACATACTATTTCGACCATTCTGAATCGATTGGCGTTCGCAGAATTTGTCTATCTTCAACCGTTCTCGAGTTGGTCAGCTCTGAATCAGTTATTTGATGGTTTTTTTGCCGACAAAAATATTTCTGATGAGTTTTCGACATTATTGTTAAAAGATTCGGAATCAGCACGTCAAAATACGTCCGAGGACAAAAATTTTAAATTCGAAAAATGAAAAATAAAAAATCTCAGAAAATTTAATGTTTTATCTTAAACACCTTTTTCCGGCTAAATCTTATAACTGAGCATAGAAAATCATACATTTTTGGAATGAACATAAAATTTTACGTATACAGTGCAAATTTCAAGTCGATGTGACGACTTAGTATTTTTCATGATTTTTGGGGGTAACCCCCTTGCAACTTTTTTTGGGTATTCGGGTAATTTTTAATTTTTTTCGATTGACTCGAAATTCACAATACATACTAATTCGACCATTCTGAATCGATTGGCGTTCACAGAATTTGTCTATCTTTAACCGTTCTCGAGTTGGTCAGCTCTGAATCAGTTTTTTAATGGTTTTTTTGCCGACAAAAATATTTCTGATGAGTTTTCGACATTATTGTTAAAAGATTCGGAATCAGCACGTCAAAATACGTCCGAGGACAAAAATTTTAAATTCGAAAAATGAAAAATAAAAAATCTCAGAAAATTTAATGTTTTATCTTAAACACCTTTTTCCGGCTAAATCTTATATCTGAGCATAGAAAATCATACATTTTTAGAATGAACATAAAATTTAACGTATACAGTGCAAATTTCAACTCGATGTGACGACTTAGTATTTTTCATGATTTTCAGGGGTAACCCCCTTGCAACTTTTTTTGGGTATTCGGGTAACGTTTAATTTTTTTCGATTGACTCGAAATTCACAATACATACTATTTCGACCATTCTGAATCGATTGGCGTTCGCAGAATTTGTCTATCTTCAACCGTTCTCGAGTTGGTCAGCTCTGAATCAGTTATTTGATGGTTTTTTTGCCGACAAAAATATTTCTGATGAGTTTTCGACATTATTGTTAAAAGATTCGGAATCAGCACGTCAAAATACGTCCGAGGACAAAAATTTTAAATTCGAAAAATGAAAAATAAAAAATCTCAGAAAATTTAATGTTTTATCTTAAACACCTTTTTCCGGCTAAATCTTATAACTGAGCATAGAAAATCATACATTTTTGGAATGAACATAAAATTTTACGTATACAGTGCAAATTTCAAGTCGATGTGACGACTTAGTATTTTTCATGATTTTTAGGGGTAACCCCTTGCAACTTTTTTTGGGTATTCGGGTAATGTTTAATTTTTTTCGATTGACTCGAAATTCACAATACATACTATTTCGACCATTCAGAATCGATTGGCGTTCGCAGAATTTGTCTATCTTTAACCGTTCTCGAGTTGGTCAGCTCTGAATCAGTTTTTTAATGTTTTTTTTGCCGAAAAAAATATTTCTGATGAGTTTTCGACATTATTGTTAAAAGATTCGGAATCAGCGCGTCAAAATACGTCCGAGGACAAAAATTTTAAATTCGAAAAATGAAAAATAAAAAATCTCAGAAAATTTAATGTTTTATCTTAAACACCTTTTTCTGGCTAAATCTTCTATCTGAGCATAGAAAATCATACATTTTTGGAATGAACATAAAATTTTACGTATATAGTGCAAATTTCAAGTCGATGTGACGACTTAGTATTTTTCATGATTTTTAGGGGTAACCCCCTTGCAACTTTTTTTGGGTATTCGGGTAATTTTTAATTTTTTTTCGATTGACTCGAAATTCACAATACATACTAATTCGACCATTCTGAATCGATTGGCGTTCGCAGAATTCGTCTATCTGTCACCGTTCTCGAGTTGGTCATTTGTAAATCAGTTTTTGGATGTTTTTTTTGCCGCCAAAATTATTTCTGATGAGTTTTCGACATTTTTGTTAAAAGATTCGGAATCAGCACGTCAAAATACGTCCGAGGACAAAAATTTTAAATTCGAAAAATGAAAAATAAAAAATCTCAGAAAATTTAATGTTTTATCTTAAACACCTTTTTCCGGCTAAATCTTATAACTGAGCATAGAAAATCATACATTCTTGGAATGAACATAAAATTTTACGTATACAGTGCAAATTTCAAGTCGATGTGACGACTTAGTATTTTTCATGATTTTTAGGGGTAACCCCCTTGCAACTTTTTTTGGGTATTCGGGTAATTTTTAATTTTTTTCGATTGACTCGAAATTCACAATACATACTAATTCGACCATTCTGAATCGATTGGCGTTCGCAGAATTCGTCTATCTGTCACCGTTCTCGAGTTGGTCATTTGTAAATCAGTTTTTGGATGGTTTTTTTGCCGCCAAAATTATTTCTGATGAGTTTTCGATATTTTTGTTAAAAGATTCGGAATCAGCACGTCAAAATACGTCCGAAGACAAAAATTTTAAATTCGAAAAATGAAAAATAAAAAATCTCAGAAAATTTAATGTTTTATCTTAAACACCTTTTTCCGGCTAAATCTTATAACTGAGCATAGAAAATCATACATTTTTGGAATGAACATAAAATTTTACGTATACAGTGCAAATTTCAAGTCGATGTGACGACTTAGTATTTTTCATGATTTTTGGGGGTAACCCCCTTGCAACTTTTTTTGGGTATTCGGGTAATTTTTAATTTTTTTCGATTGACTCGAAATTCACAATACATACTAATTCGACCATTCTGAATCGATTGGCGTTCACAGAATTTGTCTATCTTTAACCGTTCTCGAGTTGGTCAGCTCTGAATCAGTTTTTTAATGGTTTTTTTGCCGACAAAAATATTTCTGATGAGTTTTCGACATTATTGTTAAAAGATTCGGAATCAGCACGTCAAAATACGTCCGAGGACAAAAATTTTAAATTCGAAAAATGAAAAATAAAAAATCTCAGAAAATTTAATGTTTTATCTTAAACACCTTTTTCCGGCTAAATCTTATATCTGAGCATAGAAAATCATACATTTTTAGAATGAACATAAAATTTAACGTATACAGTGCAAATTTCAACTCGATGTGACGACTTAGTATTTTTCATGATTTTCAGGGGTAACCCCCTTGCAACTTTTTTTGGGTATTCGGGTAACGTTTAATTTTTTTCGATTGACTCGAAATTCACAATACATACTATTTCGACCATTCTGAATCGATTGGCGTTCGCAGAATTTGTCTATCTTCAACCGTTCTCGAGTTGGTCAGCTCTGAATCAGTTATTTGATGGTTTTTTTGCCGACAAAAATATTTCTGATGAGTTTTCGACATTATTGTTAAAAGATTCGGAATCAGCACGTCAAAATACGTCCGAGGACAAAAATTTTAAATTCGAAAAATGAAAAATAAAAAATCTCAGAAAATTTAATGTTTTATCTTAAACACCTTTTTCCGGCTAAATCTTATAACTGAGCATAGAAAATCATACATTTTTGGAATGAACATAAAATTTTACGTATACAGTGCAAATTTCAAGTCGATGTGACGACTTAGTATTTTTCATGATTTTTGGGGGTAACCCCCTTGCAACTTTTTTTGGGTATTCGGGTAATTTTTAATTTTTTTCGATTGACTCGAAATTCACAATACATACTATTTCGACCATTCTGAATCGATTGGCGTTCACAGAATTTGTCTATCTTTAACCGTTCTCGAGTTGGTCAGCTCTGAATCAGTTTTTTAATGGTTTTTTTGCCGACAAAAATATTTCTGATGAGTTTTCGACATTATTGTTAAAAGATTCGGAATCAGCACGTCAAAATACGTCCGAGGACAAAAATTTTAAATTCGAAAAATGAAAAATAAAAAATCTCAAAAAATTTAATGTTTTATCTTAAACACCTTTTTCCGGCTAAGTGACGACTTGGTACTTTGATGAATTTTTGGGGTGAACCCCATGCAACTTTTTCGAGTAATTTTTAATTTCTTTCGATTGACTATATCTCCAGAGGCATTTTATGTTTTTAATAGAGCACTCTCAGTGTCGTAATATGACAGTTGCGGAACAATGTCATAGGGGGACAAACAAACCAAACTGAACAAAAACAAACCCATTGAACCTATTTTCCATAAGGATACGTGAATCTTTCTGGTCAAATTTCTGCGAAAATTGATTTCCTAGGAAAACGTTCTTTACATCATTGTGATAATTAATTCATCAAATATCAAATGCTCTGTTTGCCCCCTCATGAGCGCCATGTTGTGACGTCAGCTGACAGTGCTCTATTCATGTTACATTTATTTTATATATTAGACGTTTTCTTTGTTATTGTACCTTTCAACAAATGAAATAAATTATATCAATTATATGTGATGCCATGCATGAGACCGGTGACTGCGCTGGGAATCACCAGGACCCATATACAGGGTCAATTCTGACCAATTGCAGAAAATTATACAGTGTGCTCTCCCCACCAAAAGAAGTAGAAAACAAACAAATGTGGAAATCTGGACAAAATAATAACCTTTTGTAAGTGTAGGAAAGCGCCGCCCTTGGATGTACACAAGTGGAAAGGCAGAATCAGTGTTCATCTGTTTCTCCTCCTTAATCAAAATTAGGCTGGTTATTTGAAATGAAGTTTTATTAGGAAGACAGCCAATAGGAGGTTGCAAAATAAATGAATTTGAAGAACACAAATGAAAATAATGCAAGTGAATAATATTGGTGTCGAATGAACTTTCCATATACTCGAACACAATGTTCTTTTAAGCACAAATCACATTCGATCCAAGCTAATGATGTCTTTTCGGTAAGTAGTTGTAGTTCACCCTGTATATATAAGTATTAAATTGAGACTAATTTCCGAAATCTGTGTCTTCAATAACCAAAGTTTGCAGACTGCACTGAATAGTGTTCTTTGATAATAATTATATTGTTGAGCCAACTGAAAATGTGCGCCAGTTTGAAAGACGTATCTCTGAATTTCTAGAGAGCGATATATTTGAATTCGTAATCGGTGGACTGGGCTAACCATTGTGTTGGACCCGGCTCCTACCAAGAGGCAGTCTATAACTATGCAAATAATAGTATAATTGAACTGAAGTGTAAATTGGGAATTGATCGGCATACGATATGCGAATACAACCGATAATTATAATTGTTCAAGTATAGTTTCCTATGACAATAAGGACTCGTGTTTTAATTGAATTACTCGAGCAATAATTGACAGAATTCACGCTAATGGGAACCGCATAGGTGCGGATATCTTCTGTTTCGAAACTTGAATTCATAAAGGACATTGTTGAACTGTGCAACTCCATGAATTTTGTATAAACAGTTCAGTATGATTGATCGACATCTAGTTAACTTGGTATCAGCCAGGGGAGTAGTTTTTTTTTCGGACAGGTTTTGCCACAATGAGCCTACGTTATGGGTTGTATATAGAAATGAAATGGTAAAACATCGGTCGGCAACGACTATCGTTATTAAATGACCTTCTTGTAGAACTTCGACCGTTGTGATACAATACATAATTCTACACAGCTCGAGAATGTTAGTTTTTAGTCAGTTTCCTTTCCAGGCAAACATTAAAATAAAAATATTACTCCTTTTTCAAGAGAATGTATCCACAATATCCATCTACTGAATCATGTTGCAATTTGATAATATCTGCCCTCATCATTTGTTTGTATTAGCGCAAGAGGCCGTGAACTCCAGACCTACGTTATTTTATAAAAGCTTAAAGGTTGTCAGCGTATGCTCCAACACAGGTAAGAACGACGGACCATTATGGAGTTTGGGTTATAGTGGCTTTGGCAGGTAAACGTGTGTAAAATACCCATCCAAAGTGCGATTTTTTGGTATTACCTTCAGGTACCTTTTAGGGTCATGTAGCTCAGTGGTTGAGACTTTTACGTTCGAAACCATTGTCTGCTGGTCGACTAGGTTCGAATCCTAGCGAGTACAGATTTTTATCTGATGGCCCGAGAAAGTGCTAGGAATCGCACGTTAAAAGGTAAGACCTCGTTAATCGACAGCTGGTTAACGGAAAAAACAATTTTAACAATTTTTTTTAAAAAAATATTATTAAAAATCACGTTACTCATTGCCGGACACATCGTGGCAACCCCTTGCCAGACACCCTTAATGTTCATGAAATTATAATTTTACTTACGTTATAGTATAAAAGCTGATTTTTATATATAATACTTGGGTAATAAGTAGATGATGTTTCCTCATTAGCCAGACACTTTTGATAGTTCCAACCCCTTGCCAGACAAACATTGTAAATCGTAAGAAGAAATTCGTGATTAGAATGACTTATGCAAATAAACTTTTTGGCGCAGACTTATATAACTGATAGTCTATGTAAATTTTGAAAACATTCTAAGAAAAGACATTCCATGCTACAACTAGGTTAAATTGTTAAAAATTTTAATTTATTCTGTTAGCAACAGATTTAAAAAAAGCAAAATAATATGTTCCTCAAAAATTTAATTACAAATTGGTTAATGATACAAGTTGTTATAAAGGATAAAAAAAATAAGATTGATAACATTACACATTATTATAGTGCATAAAAGATAATATTATTTCATTCATTATCATTAGTATCACCAACTTTATCATTTTCTTCGTCACTGTTACTCCATTCGATATCGTGATCTTCTTCTTCTTCGCCAGTTTCTGTAAAAATGTAAAAAAGTTAATGGGATTAAAAGGATTTAAAAAAATTAAGTATTTATACCTGAGACAGTTGAAGCATTACTACGGGATAATTTCTTCTCATATCGAGAGAAATTTATAAGGAATGATCGAATTATACAGATGCCGGTATGTTATAAGGCATTTGTGGCAATTCAACGAGAAATTCAAAGATTTGCAAGATCTGAAGAAGTTCTGTTCAGAAGAAGCCCAGATTTACTATGACAACTTACCGCACATGCGTGAAAAATAGGCTGAGTTAGGCAAGGATAAATAAATGTACCAAAGCAAATAATTGCGAGTGGGCAATTCTCGTTTTTGACAAGGAAATCAGATTTATAAACAATACATGCGCAGTAGAAATAACAACTGCGCAGTGAGGGACCGCGGTAGACTCAACTCACCATCTCACTCGCACTCACCCATATACATACTGCCTCGCGCTCTCCCACAGCTACCCTACATGCTTGTCTGGCAAGGGGTTGGAACTATCTAAAGTGTCTGGCTATAGAGGAAACATCATCTACTTATTACCCAAGTATTTTAGACAAAAATCAGCTTTTATACTATAACGTAAGTAAAATTATAATTTCATGAACATAAAGGGTGCCTGGCAAGGGGTTGCCACGATGTTAAGTGTCCGGAAATGAATAACGTGATTTTTAATAATATTCTGAAGGTAATACCGAAAAATCGCACGGTATTTTACACACCTTTAGTGCCGTTTACCTGCCAAAGCCACTATAACCCAAACTCCATAATGGTCCATCGTTCTTACCTGTGTTGGGCGCATGCGTTGACAAACTTTCAGCATTTATAAAATAACGTAGGTCGGGGGTTCACGGGCTCTTAGACTATATTATTTTCTACGCCACTGACTATAAATTTACATCGCTATGAGTGATTCGAAGTAATTCTTTGGTTGCAGGTGGATTTTTCTGCCCGAAATGGAGCGAGGAATGGGTGGTCCTCTACGAAGACTCCACGTTAGCGTGGTATTCTGACAAAGGCCTCAGCAGACCGAAAGGATACATCAGGATAAGCGAAGCACCCGAACTTTTGGCGGTTGGGGAATGGACGAGACAAGTACCAAGAAGACCCAGATTTCCAAGAGCATGTCGAATAGGTGAGTGAAAGTTCCAGTTTTTCATCGCAAGAGCTTTTCGTAGGTAATACAACAAGTGTATTGGCGATTATCGAAATAAAAATTCCTTCGACTTTGAAAAATAAATTATGTTGCTTGGTGGTTTCTTAAGCAACATTATTTGTTTCGAAAAAAAAAAGAAGAAATTCTTATTTCGATAATCACCAATACACTTGTTGTATTAGCTACGAAAAGCTCTTGCTTGGTAATCCTCCAGTACACGAGTTGTATTTGTCAAGATTATGAATGAAATCGAAATCATTTTCATTTATATACATATAAATAATATTGATATTGAATGTACACTAAGTGCTGTTGTATGAGTATTTTAACATTATTCATACCGAGTTCGTCCTTTATTGTACTAGTAGGTACATGTTACAGCCCACTACGCAATTCAACGAACATTAATCCTGAATTTGAGTTCTAAAACTATGCAACTAACAAAACACAAATGGATGGTGTTATGCAATAACGAGTCGAATAATTGAGTCATCACAGTCATTGGAATCGCAAAGCGTTATTTTACGATAAGTAAAAATGATTCAACCCGCAATTATGAAAGGTATCCATCCACTGACGATAGTACCAAGCCACATTCCATAATTCCATGATCTGCTACACTATTTTGATATTTTTTTCTAAACTGGCAGACGGTGGCTTGACCCATTATTGCATAACATCATCCAAATATCTATTGCTTAGAACTGAATTGAAGATCGAGTCAATAATACATTTGTTATTGAATGAAATAAACTCTCTTGTAAATATAAAAACTCCTTGTCACGATGTTTTCCCACTAAACTCCGAAATCAATCGATCTTGATGGAATTTTGGACACTGATTGTTATTCGGTCCAACTTGAGGGATATATTAATTTTGATCTCGATTAATAAAGTTATTTGGGCCGTGACATCGCCAAAAAAAAAGATTGAAAGGGTTAGTTGTTGATTCAAAAATATACACACCAATAGACAGGGTGATGACCATTGAAGCCAGTACAACTTACCCTTTAGAATTTCGTAACATTTTGGCTTGCCTTCCCATAAACTGGAGCTAGAGGTTGGCGTCCTAGTTCTGCTAATGCATAAGCTTGATGCACCGAGATTATGAAATGGCTTCAGGCTACCCTCTGTCACAGAAGGAAAATGATTCAAGTCACTATTCTTAGCGGAGCCGCTGAAGAGAGCGTGTTGATTTTCCTAACCCCAATCATTCCAAGTGGTTCACTATTTCAATTGAAAAGGCTGGACTTTCAGTAAAATCGGCATTTACAGTGAACATAAATAAGTCCCAAAGTCTAACGCTGAAAGTAACATGAACATGAATAATTCTTTTGTGCACTTCTTGCATCTCACATACCACATGAAAACTTTCTGAAATTTTGTACAATATAGGAGGGAGAATATCCTGAAATATTCTCGAAGCTTATGGACGAAAAACTGGCATTAGACAAAATTGCTCGACCTACGATCTCTCAATTTTTTCATGTCAGTTTTTCTCGTGAAATTACTTATTGGCAAAATTATTTCGTTGAAGAAAGAAATTTATCCGATAAAAAAAAGCTCTTGTGCTTTTACTGTTGAATGAAAATTAAAATAATTTTTGGCTCACCCTATTTCTAATAAAATGTGGAAAACGGGAAAATATCGACAACACGTCACGTGAAATCATTTGAGAAAGCTGATACTACTGGGTATTTCGTTGTTGGCAAAAATTCCTGCATGAGTGCTATTTGTACACAATTTGGAGAACTATGATTTCACCATTTCCTAGGATTCCCTTCATTATTGAAAAAGCTCCAATACTCACATACCCTAATTAGCAGTCGCTTGTTGTCATAATTCTCCAGAACCGCAATTTCCCAACCTACACTACACACATTTTCTCGCAATCTACAAAAAATTCTCCGAAGTGATCATTATGTTAATCGCTAATCACACTATTTTAATTGCAGGTCAATTACTCGCAATTGGAAGCAGAGCCCTTCGTGATGTGCACTGGCTCATGGCCCAATCGCCTGCTGAAATCAAGTAAGCTCATTATTTGTATTCGCTTACTCATCCTTCACCATTTCTCACATCGACAATAGAATCTAAGAAAGGAGTTTGAATATAAAAGATCGTTAAGGGTGTTACGCAGAACTGGCACTTGGGATATTCGGCGATGTAATCTGGGAGGTCTCGCTTGTTAAATTTGTAAAACGGATCGATGATTTGAAGCATATTTTGTATATGCATTATTCAATACTGATCCTATAGGGCGATAAACTTCGCAATTCAGTACGAGTGGGTTTTGAGACGAGGATCGATTCTAGCACCACCAAACTTGGTATGCTAGTAGTTGGAACCATGACTGAAGCAGCAACCCATACCCTCTTTGGACTATATGCAACATTTTAGAGTAGTGGGACAGGTCCCACTTATACATGCCAAAAAAAAAATACTTTGTTCAACTCCTGCCTCATTTGTTTTGAAGGTTGTAGACGATGTAGTAACTTGATTACTTGTGCTTCGGACTTCCATCGTCTTAAAGGTTGAAAGATTTCTACTTCTTTCAATTTTTCACTACGTTTCAATTGCTTGAATCTGCAATCGTCTTCCGGTGAATACTGACAAATTTTGAATCTACACGATGTTTTATAGGTCTGCCGGTAATTACGTTTGTAAATTACGCGCGGTCTTGTGGCGCGCGTGTATTCGCGCTAATTCTCCCTCCAAAACGGTTCATTAGCGGCCTCCATACGTTTTTGATTTCTACGCTCGGTTGACTGAAAGCACCATCAACCTCGATATAAGCGGTTTCAATAAATTTGCGTTTAAACCAGTGTTCTTCTCTATGAAGAACATTAGCCTCGTCCCAAAGAATTCGATGGTGCTCTGTCCACGCGTGGTCGGCTATTCCCGATTTAGATGTTTCCCCCCGTTGAGTCCACTTTTTGTGTTCAGCTGTTCTTACAGATAATGGCCGCTTGGTATCTCAGAATGTACATTCAAGTGGACTCAACGGGGGGAAACATCTAAATCGGGAATAGCCGACCACGCGTGGACAGAGCACCATCGAATTCTTTGGGACGAGGCTAATGTTCTTCATAGAGAAGAACACTGGTTTAAATTTATTGAAACCGCTTATATCGAGGTTAATGGTGCTTTCAGTCAACCGAGCGTGGAAATGAAAAACGTATGGAGGCCGCTAATGAACCGTTTTGGAGGGAGAATTAGCGCGAAAACACGCGCGCCACAAGACCGCGCGTAATTTACAAACGTAATTACCGGCAGACCTATAAAACATCGTGTAGATTCAAAATTTGTCAGTATTCACCTGAAGACGATTGCAGATTCAAGCAATTGAAACGTAGTGAAAAATTGAAACAAGTAGAAATCTTTCAACCTTTAAGACGATGGAAGTCCGAAGCACAAGTAATTCTGCCTCATATTCAACTTACCAATAAAACCGGCATTATCTTCAGTAAATGTTGAAAATATTCGCTTATTCTTATCCTGCATACATGTTTAATAATACTATTGTGAAACGAAACGAGTCACAGGTATCCCGGGGCTCATAACAGCTCGTAGCCCTTTTGGCGTAAGGGATAAACGTCACAATATTCTATATGAAAGTCGTCTGCATGATGTTGACGAAGTTTTCATTACTTTTGATAATGCCACTGGATGTAGAAATGAAACGTGGCATTTAAATTTGACAAGAATGACTCCATCTCAAGTCAATGGAGGACACCATTTGCCCGTTTTGACGATGGACATTTGGCGATCTACCAAATTGGATATCAGTTATATCCACTAGCCAGCAGCCGCTACAACAACTGAAGATTTGTGTATTACGAGCGTCTCGCTGGTGCAACTTTCGAAAATCTTCTTTAAATTTGCGTACAAGTTGTAACTGTTCGTACCCCCACCTTATCAGATCGTCTAAAATACTGCCATGTTGATCGTTATTTGTCTATCGGCTTCTTTGCTACGATGTCAGTTCCCTGCATGCAGTAGGCACGCAGCCTAGTATGAAAGAAGCCTCCCCTCCATATTTTTTTTATGTTTCGGTACACAGCCTAAGGAAGTCAAGGCTGAGATTACCCTGTACCGCAGAGTTCCATGACCGACAGTTCTGTATCTGTCTTTCCGTGTATTCAATGTCATTTCACTTGTTCTATGAAAAGTAGAATTTCAACGGTACAACGGATCCCATCCCAGAGCCCCCTGCTTCAAGACATTCTTTCCCCACGTTGTGTTTTCTTTTTGTTTGGTTCTTTTAGGATACAAAGTTCTGTCAGCTGAAGTGATCACATACTTCATTTTTTATGTATGTAGGAGCGATTATTTTCAACATTAACTGAAGAAACTGTCGGGGTTATGGGCAAGTTGAAATTTGAGGCAGGAGTAAAACCCAGTTTTTTCTTTGGTATGTATAAGCTAGACTTGTCTCACTAGTCTGAAATCGTTGCATATGTTCCAAAGAGGGTATACTGATTCCTGCTTCAGTATAACTATTTCCTATCAACTAAAATATGCATAACTTTCGGATCCTTCGTAAATATCGTAGAAGGATTATGTGAAGTGGGACAAAACACATTTTTGGTATCCAGAGACTCACATGTTATTTTTGCATGAGGAAGTAGAAGTCTTCAGGAACGATATGCACTTTTTCTTCGCCTTCTACTATAATTTTAACTACGGGAAATTGCAGTGGCGGGTTAAGGCGAGCCTGAAATTTGATACCGCAATTCCATCAGGTTTTCTGAGAAAACGAGCGCATTTTATGTATTACTAGGGACATTTCTTGTGGAGAATTGAATTATCTTTTGCCAAGTTGAAATTTTTTCTTGAAAAATCTGTACTATTTATAGACCTCAAGATTTCAATACTTTGTACAAATTTCAAATTGAGTCAGATTCAAATTCCTGCGATCACTCGAACATTTTACCAGAAATATCAATCAAATTCGCGGTTACCAACACGAAATAAATTTCTCTTCATTGCGATAGTCATGCCCGAACACTAATTCAACCCTTGATTCCTCGATATTCCCTAAGGCCCCAATCGCATTCCATGATTGAGAAACCTACCAAACATCCACTGTTATTTACGGATGACGGAAAAGACATGTCTACGTGTTGTAGCAGATTAAAAGTAACAGGACTTGTTGTTAGAACTAGTTCGGAACAAAAGCTCAAGTCCTGCCAGTTTTCCTGCGAAAAATGGGCTACGACAGGATATTGCCGCAGGAGATGGAGCTAGAAATGTGAAAATATTGGATTATGCCGGAGATTGCGTTTTTCATCATGGTGTGGAATGAATTAGTGTTTTGAAACTCTGTCATCGCCGAGTAAACAAAAATATGAGGGGAAGTAACTCCTGGGACAAAAATATATAATAATAATAATAATAATATATTTATTGCTTCAAAAACATTACGTTTCATAGCAAGGGTTCGAAAATACATAAGTAAAGGCCTGAAAAATAAAAGGAACAAAAAAAAGAAAAAAAAAATTAATAACTAGGTACAAATAATACTTGCAATATGAGCACAGCATTGCAGTGGAAAAGAGACAACTAGTAAAAAAAGAAAAAGAAATAAATAAGACCAAAAAAATTTAAATATCGCATTATTGTAAGACTATTCATTAATAACAAATGAACGAAGTCTCAAAATGTTCCAGACATAATTGGCTATGACTTTGGCAATGTTCGGAGTGATATTTTCAAGAGAAGACATCATGTTATTGATACTAGATAGACACTCGGAATTAGGGGGCTTCATTGAACAGTATATTGGACACTCAAACAAAATGTGTTCTATTGTTTCCAAAGTATTCATATTGCATATTGTGCAAACTTCCCTTGGATCTATTCTATAGGTGGCACCGTTCAAAGTGAATTTCAACATATATTTGCTACTGAGTCGAATTTGTGCTATTGTTCTTTTGATTTGAATTGGAACCTTGAGGTCAAGAAAATTCTGGTTGAATCTGTGGTCGGTGAAGAAACAATGGAAAGAAAGGTAAGTTGCTCTACTTGAAAGTGACACATCTTCCTGATAGAGTTTTTCTTGAAATTTAGATAACATGATATTTTTATTTTTAGTAATAAAGCGTGCATCATACAACGACCACAACTCGGAGAGATTATTTGAATCGAAAAAGCTTTTTACTTGGTGTGCCCAGTTGAACTTTGAATTACATTGATCAAGACTGAGTTGTCTTCTAAAACAAATTTTGGGTAAGCGATTTTCATCCATTTTGAGAATTTTGATCAGCCAGTTCAAACAAGCTTTGAATACATTGTAAAGAAGCTTCCGGTTTCGAGTCTTACAATGTAGTCAGGTGAGGTAATAGGGAGAAGTAGTATTCTTTTCAGAAATCCCACCTGCACACGCTCCAATATTTCCGCATATCTCAGGCCCCATATTGCAACACAGTTAAACATAACGCTAACCGCCAAGCTATCAAAAAGTTTCATTTTGGATTTCCATGTAACCATTTTACTTTTAGCAATTACTGGAATGATTGGACAAAAATATAGAAAGAACAATTAGTACAGTACCCACAGACAAATGTAAACCACAAGTGAAAAATGAATCGTAGCATTTTGAAGCTCGGCACATGACTTCTTTACATCATATATTGTTAGAAAAAATATTGTTTACCAAAATATCAGGGGTGGAAAGTATAAGATTTATCAAGAAACAATTTCAACAAGACGAAAGATAATTCAATCCTCCACAAGAAATGTACCCAGTAATTTCTCACAAAATGCACTCGTTTTCTCAGAAAACCTGATTGAATTCCGACATAAAATTTCAGGCCCGCCTTAACCCGCCACTGCAATTTTCGGCAGGGACTTTGCTATAATTTATGGTAGAAGGGAAAGAAAAAGAGTATATCGTTCCTGAAGACTCGTACTTCCTCATGCAAATATAACATGTGGGTATCTGAGTACCCAAAATGTGTTTTGTCCCACTTCACATAACCCTTCTACGATATTTACGGAGGATCCGAAAATCATGGATATTTTAGTTGATATGAAATAGTTACACTGAAGCAGGAATCAGTACCCTCTTTGGACCATATGCAACGATTTTAGACTACTGAGACACGTCTCACTTAGACCTGCCAAAGAAAAAACTGGGTTTTGCTCCTGCCTCAGTTTTCAGCTTACCCATAATCCCGGTAATTTCTTTAGTAAATGTTGAAAATAATCTCTCATACACATCCTACACGAAAAATGAAGTATGTGATTTCAAGCTTGACACTAGTGTTATTAAACGTATATGCAGGATATGAATAAGCAATTATTTTCAACATTTACTGAAGAGAATGCCGGTTTTATGGGTAAGTTGAAAATTAGGCAAGAGTAAAATAAAGTTTTTATTTTGGCATGTATAAGTAGGACCTGTCACACTACTTTAAAACTGTTGCATATAGTCCAACGAGGATATGGGTTGCTGCTTTAGTATAATAATTCCATATTTATTAAATTATTTCTGATTTTCGTATCATCCGCAAACATTTCCTTGAAGTGCTACAAAACACATTTTAGGTACAAAAATACTTGCATGTTATGTTTGCATGAGAGGATAGGAGTCTTCAAAATCGATGTGAACTTTTACTTTTCCTTCTCCGATCATTTTTAGCAGAGTTATGACCAATCAAATATTTGGCTCCACCAGAATTTTCATCGGCGGGTAAGGGTGAACCTGAAAGTTGATGTCTGCGTTCAATCACGTTTTCCGAGAAAACGAGCGCATTTCATAAGAAATTACTAGGAATAATTTGTGTGGAAAATTGAATTGTTTTTCACCCTGTTATTTTTTCGATAAATCATATTCTTTTCAAGATAACAGCAAAAATATCATTAATTTTTAAACGAAAAAAAAATATGTACGCCTGGAATATTGGTGAACAATTTTTTTCGTGTTTATCATAGTTCCAACTACTAGCACCACGTTTGGTGGTGCTACAATCGATCCTCGTCTCAAAACCCAATCGTACTGGATTAATTGGAAGTTACTCTATGAATAAAGCTTGTCAGCAGTATGGAATTTGAAATGAGGTACTCTTTTTCTGAAAAAACTCATGATTTGAGAAAAAATTATATAAATAGTAACCCAGTACATTGGGTATTTTACAAGAAGACGTTAGTTTATTATTATCATAATGGGAATTTAATTTCTGGAGGCTATATGCCCCAGGAACCACCTCCCGAGGCAGCAAGTACCAAAGTTTTGGCGTTCCGTGGAAGGAACAGTCCTGGAAAAAAGATGTTTGGCATTTTTCCAAAGTGACGGCATATTGAAGTGAGGACTGAGCTCGACGGGTCAGTGTCGATGGGACCACTAACAGTGGAACGATTGATGATATTTCGGAATAGTTAATGAACGATTTTTTTTTATCGCCATCCAAATTTATTGTGCTATTTTGAAAACAAGTTGTAAAAGTACTATTTCGATCTTCTTGGGACCTCCGATCACGTTTCATATAAATCATAGAATCGCCAAACCCGCAAACGCAGACTATAAACAGCCATGTTCAATTTAGCATATTCGCAGTCTCGATTTTCCGATAACAACGCTATTTCATTTTCAGCGACTGGATGACAGCAATCAGCAATACGGTGAGTTCAGTTGAAATATCCAGTTGGAGCGGTGTTTGTTTAGTAGATTGATGTTTTTCCGAGTCTGAATGCATGCCAATATATCAGTGTTCGGATCAAATGCCTCTGTGTTGGCGTGATTGAATAGGAATATGATTTAATTATCTGTGTCAGCCGCCGTGCTAGATTTTGTTCATGCCGCGTACTTGCTACCTGAATGGAAATTAAATAATTACGTTACATACAGTGTCGCACATAAAGTTCGCAACATGGAAGGCGAAAGCAAAACTTGGAAACTAAGCAGAACATTGACGCTAGCCGTGGAAGCTTATATACCGAAAGATGGTAACACAAAATTTCCGGTTATTTGTACCAAGTATGGTGACCCAGGGCTCTAATAACGTAATGACCAAAAGAAAAATGATGATCCAAAAGAAAAATAATGGTCATAGTGCTGGTACTGGCGGCCCAATCTCGTGGACGTTAATCGAACGTGTCGGATCAATTATGAAAGTCGAACGATTTGTCCCACAAAAATTCTCGATAAAAAAAGAAGTAGGTGGTACCGTAATGCCATACTTCTCCGGTGTGACTCACAGCCCGCCATACCGACGAGAACACGTAAATTAAAAATTATTTTTACCAGGCTAATTTGTGCACAGCTGATCATCGTCGAGTAGCAATTCACGAAAATCACCATGCCATACCTTTCCGACGATTCCAAACGGCCGCCATACCACCGCAAAGGAGTAATTCTTTATTTTTTTGCAAAACGATTTGTACCAGTATGGCATTTGGATTTTTGGAAAGTGTATGAGACCATGGGACCGTAATTATATTTGCCATACGTCTAGTAGGCGGAAAAAGTTGTGCCATACCTGAAAAACTTTTTTATTCGACACGATTTCAAAATACTACTGTGCAATACGTAAAATAATTTTTCACAGTTTGTCATCATTGTATTCGGTTCGTTTGGATACAAATCCACCTAAAATATATTATCCCATGGGGCATGGCGCATCTCATACGTTTATCGACATTCCTTTATATATTTGCCAAAAGCTATATATATTGTGGGTCGCCTGACAAGCAGCTGCCGTATACCTGTGTTGCTATACATAACACGATGAGTCGAGACCTCCACAACTCGAGGAATCGTTCAAGCGGTGGTAGCCTTAGAATGTTATACAACAAAACATCTGGTTATGAAACAAGATTGCCGCCACATATATGTTTAAAATGCCGTATTTATGTTCTTTGAACGTCAAACTTACAGGAAGAATTAGTGCCATACTGGTACAAATTGTTCAGAATACGCATGAAATTTTACAATTTTGAAAATATATTGTACTTACACGTTCGCCACTTCTCACAGTTATGGCATTATCATACAAAGAACTGGTAAAAAAATCCATAGGGTGGTAGTTTTGCAAAAAAACAAAAAATTACTCCTTTGCGGTGGTATGGCGGCCATTTCGAATCGTCGCAAAAGTATGGTGATTTTCATGGTATAAATGATTGAATTTTTAATTTTTAATTAACGTGTTCTCGTCGGTATGGCGGGCTGTAAGTCACACCGGAGAAGTATGGCATTACGCTACCGCCTACTACTTTGTTCATCGACTACAGAAAAAAATCTAGAATTCCTTTTTCTTTTCGTCATTATATAATTAGAGCCCTGAAGGGTCGCCATACTTGGTACAAATGACCGAAAATTTAGTTTTACCATCTCTTGGTCTATATTCCTATTGAAGTGAATCAATTCGGAAATTTTCATCATAAAAATTGTTTTCCATTTTCCATCAGCAGGTAATACCTTCAGTTGTTATTTTCCTCTCGTCAAGCCAACTCGTTGATTATGCAACACCAGTCAGACCCTGCATGTGACTTTGTCGTCGACATAGCCTCATAAGCCCCAATGTTGTCTGAACACAAATGCAAATCGAGCCCGGTGAATTGTCATTTGCACGAGACGTGTCGATGATCGAGTGTTTGCGGTTTATCGATCGGCATTCTCTTGTTTCAGTTGCCGCCTCCTCCGCATCTGCCTTTGGACGACAAAAGACTGTCACTGACGCCGCAACAACAACAGGATATCGTCTTTAACAAACGTGAGTATCGACTTGCGCTAATGTATACGCTCTTGAACGTGATTGCGCTAGACTGTAGTATAGTCGCTGTAGTGATATAGACATTATATTTACCCAATAAAGCGTCATAGAAATTTTCCTTCATAAACAGTTGCCATATATCATGAAACCACAATAATCCGTTTTGAAGGGATATGGCCTCAGTAAATGAGCTATTGGGAGACTAGCCCGAAATCTCGTGATAATTCTCAAGGAGGCTCTGGAGATTTTCATGCGTCAAATCGTATCCTTGCGGAATACCATAAGATTTAACAAACTAATTCGAGAGTGCCTCCATAGCAACGAATCAGAGCTCTTCAAATTGTCACGCAGTATCAAAAGTAAATTGTTTTGTTTTTGTTTTTTTCTCTGGAGATTTTGATACCTCAAATCGTTTCCTTGCGAAATACCGTAAGATTTAATAAACTAATTCGAGAGTACCTTCATAGCGACGAAACAGGGCTCTACAAATTGTCACGTGGTACCAAAAGTAAATTGTTTTGTTTTTGTTTTTTTCTCTGGATATTTTGGTACGTCAAATCGTATCCTTGCGGAATAGGATTAACTAGGTATTAGCTTTTAACGTGCAATTTTACTTCTCCCTCCTCCCTCCTCCCTCCTCCCTCCTCCCTCCTCCCTCCTCCCTCCTCCCTCCTCCCTCCTCCCTCCTCCCTCCTCCCTCCTCCCTCCTCCCTCCTCCCTCCTCCCTCCTCCCTCCTCCCTCCTCCCTCCTCCCTCCTCCCTCCTCCCTCCTCCCTCCTCCCTCCTCCCTCCTCCCTCCTCCCTCCTCCCTCCTCCCTCCTCCCTCCTCCCTCCTCCCTCCTCCCTCCTCCCTCCTCCCTCCTCCCTCCTCCCTCCTCCCTCCTCCCTCCTCCCTCCTCCCTCCTCCCTCCTCCCTCCTCCCTCCTCCCTCCTCCCTCCTCCCTCCTCCCTCCTCCCTCCTCCCTCCTCCCTCCTCCCTCCTCCCTCCTCCCTCCTCCCTCCTCCCTCCTCCCTCCTCCCTCCTCCCTCCTCCCTCCTCCCTCCTCCCTCCTCCCTCCTCCCTCCTCCCTCCTCCCTCCTCCCTCCTCCCTCCTCCCTCCTCCCTCCTCCCTCCTCCCTCCTCCCTCCTCCCTCCTCCCTCCTCCCTCCTCCCTCCTCCCTCCTCCCTCCTCCCTCCTCCCTCCTCCCTCCTCCCTCCTCCCTCCTCCCTCCTCCCTCCTCCCTCCTCCCTCCTCCCTCCTCCCTCCTCCCTCCTCCCTCCTCCCTCCTCCCTCCTCCCTCCTCCCTCCTCCCTCCTCCCTCCTCCCTCCTCCCTCCTCCCTCCTCCCTCCTCCCTCCTCCCTCCTCCCTCCTCCCTCCTCCCTCCTCCCTCCTCCCTCCTCCCTCCTCCCTCCTCCCTCCTCCCTCCTCCCTCCTCCCTCCTCCCTCCTCCCTCCTCCCTCCTCCCTCCTCCAGAATCAGCACGTCAAAATACGTTCGGGGACAAAAATTTGAAATTCGAAAAATTTCCCGGCTAAATATTACGTCTGAGCATATGAAAATCATACATTTTTGGAATGAGCATGAAATTTTACGTATACAGTGCAAATTTCAAGTCGATGTGACAAACTTGGTATTTTTCATGATATTTAAGTAACCCCTTGCAACTTTTTTCGGGTATTCGGGTAATTTTTAATTTTTTTCGATCAACTTGAAATTCACAGCACATACTAATTCGACAATTCTGAATCGATTGGCGTTCGCAGAATTTGTCTATATCTAACCGTTCTCGAGTTGGTCAGCTCTAAATCAGTTTTTAGATGTTTTTTTTGCCGCCAAAAATATTTATGATGAGTTTTCGACATTTTCGATCAAAGATTCGGGATCAGCACGTCAAAATACGTTCGGGGACAAAAATTTGAAATTCGAAAAATGAAAAATAAAAAATCTCAGAAAATTCAATTTTTGACCTCAAACGCCTTTTTCCGGCTAAACCTCACGTCTGAGCATATAAATATCATACATTTTTGGAATGAGGATGAAATTTTACGTATACAGTGCAAACTTCAAGTCGATGTGACAAACTTGGTATTTTTCATGATTTTAAGGGTAACCCCTTGCAACTTTTTTCGGGTATTCGGGTAATTTTTAATTTTTTTCGATCAACTTGAAATTCACAGCACATACTAATTTGACCATTCTGAATCGATTGGCGTTCGCAGAATTTGTCTATCTCTAACCGTTCTCGAGTTGGTCAGCTCTAAATCAGTTTTTAGATGGTTTTTTTGCCGCCAAAAATATTTCTGATGAGTTTTCGACATTTTCGTTCAAAGATTCGGAATCAGCACGTCAAAATACGTTCGGAGACAAAAATTTGAAATTCGAAAAATCAAAAATAAAAAACCTCAGAAAATTCAATTTTTTACCTCAAACGCCTTTTTCCGGCTAAACCTCACGTCTGAGCATATAAAAATAATACATTTTTGGAATGAGCATGAAATTTTACGTATACAGTGCAAATTTCAAGTCGATGTGACAAACTTGGTATTTTTCATGATATTTAAGGGTAACCCCTTGCAACTTTTTTCGGGTATTCGGGTAATTTTTAATTTTTTTCGATTGACTCGAAATTTACAGTACATACTAATTCGACCATTCTGAATCGATTGGCGTTCGCAGAATTTGTCTATCTCTAACCGTTCTCGAGTTGGTCAGCTCTAAATCAGTTTTCAGATGGTTTTTTTGCCGCCAAAAAAATTTCTGATGAGTTTTCAACATTTTCAATCAAAGATTCGGAATCAGCACGTCAAAATACGTTCGGCGACAAGAATTTGAAATTCGAATAATGAAAAATAAAAAATCTCAGAAAATTCAATTTTTTACCTCAAACGCCTTTTTCCGGCTTAACCTCACGTCTGAGCATATAAAAATCATACATTTTTGGAATGAGCATGAAATTTTACGTATACAGTGCAAATTTCAAGTCGATGTGACAAACTTGGTATTTTTCATGATATTTAAGTAACCCCTTGCAACTTTTTTCGGGTATTTGGGTAATTTTTAATTTTTTTCGATTTACTCGAAATTCACACTACGTACTAATTCGGCCATTCTGAATCGATTGGCGTTCGCAGAATTCGTCTGTCTCTAACGGTTCTCGAGTTGGTCAGCTCTGAATCAGTTTTCAAAAAATTATCTATCATGATATACTCGACTTTTTTGTCCGTCGATTTTTTTCGTTCAATCACTCTAATATGGATAAAATTAACCCACTCAAAGTCTTCTTGAAACAATTTCAATTCTCAACTTTGCTCCAGCTCATTCTCAAAACTGATTAATTATTCTATGTACATGTAAACGATTGTAATGAGAAATCCGTTTCAACAAAGTGATATATGCTCATAATTGTACTTAAATGTTCTATGCTCCCAGAACAACTCATATCTTACACGCTATCTTCCGTTTCCTGCGCCGTCAAAAAATCCCGAGATGAATTACGATTACGTGAGAACTCACGAAATCCGGAGGTGCCGGAATAATTAGAGAGGAAGGAAAGCTGCTAGACGTCAAGTAATATACGTAGTAAACTTACAACTTCTTGGAATCCTCAAACTCCGTTCGCTTAGGCCTCGTCACATCCGAGCAATGAGTTAATTTTGTTAGCTGATTAGGTGCCAAGAGCTTAATTATTGCTTCGGGGGTGAGTGGGAAGGTCGTTCTCCCATCTTCGCTGGAGTAGGTACACAATGTCTTGTCACGTTGGCAGTTTGGTTTACAATGGTGGTAGTGTGGTATACCTTTTCAAATCGAGCGGAAATTGGGTGAAGATTGTGTAAAGAGCGCGTAAAGGGGGGTCCACATTGCTCCTGTTCGTGCTTGTGCTCGTGCTCGAGCTCACGGGCGTGCTCGTGCTCACGGACGTGCTCGTTATCGCACTTATGCTCCTGCTCGTGCTACTCGTGATCGTGCTCACGGACGTGCTCGTGATCGCACTTATGCTCCTGATCATGCTGCTCGTGCTCATGGACGTGCTCGTGATCGCACGTATGCTCCTGCTCGTGCTGCCCGTGCTGCTTGTGCTGCTCGTGCTCACAGACGTGCTAGTGATTGCACTTATGATCCTG
This sequence comes from Chrysolina haemoptera, assembly GCA_958298965.1. Taxonomy (NCBI): domain Eukaryota; kingdom Metazoa; phylum Arthropoda; class Insecta; order Coleoptera; family Chrysomelidae; genus Chrysolina; species Chrysolina haemoptera. The sequence continues at coordinate 799,894 of OY282600.1, forward strand.
CTGGTGCTGCTCGTACTGCTTGTGCTTTTCGTGCTCGTGATTATGCTCCTGCTCGTGCTCGTGCTTATGCTCCTGCTCGTGCTGCTCGTGCTACTCGTGATTGTGCACACGGACGTGTTCGTAATCGCACTTATGCTCCTGCTCGTTCTGCTTGTGCTGCTCGTGCTCTTCCTCGTGCTTGTGCTCGTGCTCGAGCTCTTGCTCGTGCTCTTGCTCGTGCTCACGGACGTGCTCGTGATCGCACTTATGCTCCTGCTCGTGTTGATTGTGCTTCTCGTGATCGTGCTCGTGCTCTCTCTCTCGCTCGTACTTCCACTCGTGCTCACGGTCGTGCTCGTGATCGCTCTTATGCTCCTGCTTGTTGTGTTTGTACTATTTGTCAAGATCGTTCTATTCGCAAGCACACTGGAGTTCTGTGTGTGCTTTTTCGGTTCGGACTGAGATTGATAAAAATTGGAAAGCAGGCTTTTCAGAAGCAATTATATCAAAAAGCTTGTATACAATTAATACAGAACAGTATTGTAACGCAGAAATGAAAGGTATTTTACAGCAACCATAAAATCAGTGTGAAGCCAAAGCCAAAACCAACCTTCACTTTTATAATGCGAATTGTATAAACAATTATACAAAAACTTTTACATATAAATATTTATTGGATCACCAATTCATCAAATATACACTCATTCACAATTTTTTGGGGCAACATTCTGATTCAGTATCGGTATTTCAGGTCCTTAAGATAAGAAACACCCCACTTGATTCTGCAAAATGAGGAATAATATTTTAAATTTCAATATGTTTGGAAATTTTTAAGTCGGTCCCACTTAAGAATAAATATGCGTTAAAAAGAATTTCTATTGCTCAGATCTGTTTGCTCACGTCTCGCATTGTGCCTTCTTACGACTTTTAATTTCGCGTAAAGTGGATTTTTCGTCACTCGTAAATGCTAAGCCTCTCGCCTCTGTCATCTGTCATGTCACGACAAAAGCAATTATAGAATTTGTTTCTTTGCGCGAACCGGAGAACGAAAAAAGACTAATAATCTCAAGAGCCAACATCGCCAAATGCCTTGAAAAAGTCATTGCTTTTCGCAGAAGTCACTTCATTCTTCCGTTATCGTCATAACAAAAAATACATTTTCCGAAAGTGAAATAAATTCAATGAATAATTGAGCACTACTTCTCCGCCTTCAAGCGGATCATTTCTCTGTTTCGTTGTTTTTGAAATTAATTAAAAGTTGGCTGTGAAGGATCCCCCCGCGGAAATACTGAGCTGAATTATTAACGGCAAATATTTGCCGAGTAATATTCTCTTTATCAGTCTAAACAAAACCGAAGCTGATTTCCTCGGAGGATAGCTGTTGTGTTTTGCAGCAATTTGCTATTCCAGAACCTCTTTGCTCTGTTTGTATAATAAATCCTCCTAGGACTGCGCTATCGAGACGTCTTGACCGAAATAGGCGGAGACAAATGAATTTTTGGGAGGGTGACATATTCAGATTTATCTTCACTCAATGGGATCATTGACTGTATTCACCAGAAATCAACAACAATAACAAGAACCAAATAATACCCAGATAAGTTTTTCAAAATGGCGTCGGACCGCCATTTAATTTTTTTTTTAAATCGTATTTGGAGTCGAATGATACCTCATTTGAATCGTCTTTCAATTTTCTATACGATGAAAAATTTCAGACAAAAATTTTCATCCAAAACAAAATGGCGGTATATAACGTTAGAGCTCTGCTATGAGGATCCTTTTGGATCTTAATGAATTCCAGTAAAATCGTCAAATCTTCTGAGGTACCCTTCTACAAAAGTTCTCTGTACCTGAAATTATTATAATAGTAAAGGATCCTCACTGCAGAGCTCTACCGTTATGTTCCGCCATTTTGTTTTCGATGAAAAATTGAAAGACGATTTAAATGAGTTATCATTCGACCCCAAACTCGATTCCGAAAAATCTTTCAAAATGGCGGCACGACGATTATGTAACCCCATTTTGTTTTGGATAAATATTTTTGTATAAAATTTTACTGTCATGTAGCGAATTGAAAGACGTTTCGAATGAGGTATCACTCGATCCACCATGCCTTTTGAAAAAATATTTCAAAATGGTGGTCAGGCGCGATTTTGAAAGGTAGATAATTTTTTTTTCTGGTAAAAAGTAGTTTGAGAACTACAATTTCATCTACTATGATTTCAAATAAAAATTCCAATCCGTTTAAAAGTAAGCGGGGGGGGGGGGTTACTACCCTACTTTTTGAACCACCTGGTATATCGCAACGAAATTTGGAAGGCCTGAATTGGAGATGAAAACCAACTTCTTCATGAGAAAATCACAGCTAAAAGTTTCGAAATTTTAAATAGAACACCCTGTATATCATTGCCTAATCGATTAGGGATGATCATAAAGAATCCATCAATACCGAGTTTGACGCTATTATCTCCAAAGACTACGAAGATATCGCCTATCATTTTATTCATAAGTCCAATGAGTGGGTGAGCTTATGAATAAAATAAATGACCGGATTGGTAGATGTTTTTTAAAAATAATAGCCGTGGAAAGAATGGCTGTAAAGGAAAGAATAATAGTCAGCTTCATGTTCCACGAGTTTTCAATGATGATATTGTTGTTGACTTCAACAGATTTTTGTGCCACTAAAAAAAAAGCAAAAAGCAATGTTTTGTTGAAAATTGCACCTGTGAAACTGACTGAAGGAAGAGTAATAGAGACTTTTGCACTTTTTGATGAGGGATCTTCGTGCTCCATGATGGAAACAGATTTAGCATCCAGACTCTGACTCCACGGTCCAACAATTCCACTCTGCTTTTACTGAACTTAAGCGCAACTATTGCATTTATATCAGGATGTATTCTACCACTGAAGATTTCTTTCATTCATTTATAGTTGACGTTTGTTTTTTTGACTTTTGTGTGAAGTTGATAAGTGTCTTTTTTGTTTTATGTCACTGATTTGAAAACCAATAAAAAAAACTAACAACCTAATCAATTATTTGTTTCGTTAAAAGAAAACATAGACTCAACACAATAATTCATCATAACTGGATACCGATTCAGAAAAAAGCAAAAGTTGTTAGGGTGATCATTATAATTTTCCTGGTGAGTGATGGAGAGCACGGTCCAGTTCCATTTGTCATGTCTCTTTCTGAGTGATGGTTGTTCGGAGTCCATCTTTCATTATACCCCGGGAGTTTGTTGCCTTTCTCGGGAACGGGCGACAGAAATAGAACTTTTATCAATCAATCCCGTTTAGAGAAGTAACAAAGAATCGAAGGTGACGATTGCCCCGGGATAGATATAAATGAGGAAAATCACTTCGCTGTTTGGAAGTGGACAGAAATACGAAGTTGCCGGATTATTTATCGGAGAAATAACCTCCACTCGGTATTCCTGGAAATTCCGTTGTCTGGAAGGAGAAGCATTTCAAAGAATGTTCAGAGAGAGAAATTTCTGACAGTTAACAAGAATAGATGAAATCTCGGTCCGAAGGAATACAATAGATGTATCCGTACTATGAAATTCTATTCTTTGAATACATCCCCATTCAGTTGACAGTTAGTCAAGCGGCCGACTCAAAATGAAGGAAAGCGATTTGGAAGTTATTCACCCAAATATTTAATTTTCTATTATCTTCGTCTGGTTTGATAATGGTGTCAAGTGCAGATGCTGCAACTGGCACGATTCCAAACACTTCATTACTTTTATTGTGGACTTCCATCATCCGGAATGTTTCTATGAGCTCGACTTTTCCATCGGTTCAGTATTTCGGATTGTTTTCAAGTGTGTATCAACCGCCAGAATAATGAGAGAAACTTTATATGTTCTGAAGTAATTAACAGGATTACCTGTTTCCCAATTGGACATATAATCCAGTAACGACAGACAAACTCGAGCAAAAAGTGAAGAATGAACCCTGAAACTCGGAACATGACATCTCGACATCATGTATTATCAGAAAAAAAATTGTTTACCAAAAAATCAGGGGTGGAACCTAAAAAATTTTTCATTTAAAAAAAAAATATAATTTTTTTTGTTATTATTTCAGAAAATATAAGATTTATGAAAAAACGATTTCGATAGGTTGAGAGATAATTCAATTCTCCACAAGAATGATTTTCAGTAATACTTCATGAAATACGCTCGTTTTCTCAGAAAACGTGGTTTAACGACGACGTCACATGTCATGCTCGCGCTAACCCGCCACTGCAAGTTCAGGCAGGGCCGAAAATTATATTTGTCATAACTTTGCTAAAAATTATGGTAGAAGGAAAAAAAAAAAGTGCATATCGTTCCTGAAGACTTCTACTTCCTCGTGCAAATATAACATGAGAGTATCTGAATACCTAAAATGTGTTTTGTCCCACTTCACATAACCCTTCTACGATATTTACGGAGGATACGATAGTCATGGATATTTTAGTTGATATGAAATAATTATACTGGAGCAGGAATCAGTACCCTCTTTGGACCTAATGCAACGATTTAAGGCTTCTGAGACAAGTCTCACTTATACATGCCAAAAAAACAACTGGGTTTTACTCCTGCCTCAGTTTTCAACTCACCCATAATCCGGGCAATTTCTTCAATAAATGTTGAAAATAATCGCTCATACACATCCTACATAAAAATGAAGTAGGTGATTTCAAGCGATTATTTTCAACATTTATTGAAGAGAATGCCGATTTTATGGGTAAGTTGAAAATGAGGCAGGAGTAAAACAAAGTTTTTTTTTTGGCATGTATAAGTGGGACCTGTCACACTACTTTAAAATTGTTGCATATAGTCCAAAGAGGGTACGGATTGCTACTTCAGTATAATAATTCCATATTTACTAAATTATTCATCATTTTCGGATCATCCGCAAACATCTCCGTGAAGTGCTACAAAACATATTTTAGGTACTTAAATACTCGCATATTATATTTGCATGGGAAGGTACGAGTTTCAGAAACGATATGAACTTTTCCTTTTTCTTCTCCAATCATTTCTAGCAGAGTTATGACCAATCAAATATTCGGTTCCGCCAGAATTTTCAGCGGCGGGTAAGGGTGAACCTGAAATTTGATGTCGGTGTTCAATCACGTTATCTGAGAAAACGAGCGAATTTCATAAGAAATTACTAGGAATAATTTTTGTGGAAAATTGAATTATATTCCACCCTGTTGAGTTGTTTTTCCGATAAATCATTTACTTTCCAAGATTACAGCAAAAATTTATTTATATATTTTTAAACGAAAAAAAAAATATATTGCACTCCTGGAATTTTGGTAAACAATTTTTTTTCGTGTGTATCATGGTTCCAACTACTAGCATACCAAGTTTGATTGTGCTACAATCGATTCTCGTCTCGAAACCCAATCGTAATGTTCCTAGATTTTCCTAGATAACCATTCATACTGAGAACATAATAATAAGCAATATGGGACGACAATATGAAAATTCAGCCTTGTTACACTTTCATTCGTCCACCCTTCAGATTTCTCCTGATTCCAACAGATTCTCGGCTATCATAAAACTTGGCGACACGAATTTCCATATTTCCCGAAGAAGAGTAAATACTCCCATATCGTTCAACTGCTATCATCCATAAGCGAAGTTTGGAAAACTTCGGTGTCGAGCAAAACCGCTGAAATGGTATCGATTGCCCCATATTTGTTTGTTTGGGGAAAACAAATATTTCAGTCGGCATGTTATATCCCTAAAGATATCAGGATATTGACCGGATTCATTGGCGTGCGAGGACTTGGAACTTGAACTTTCTGGGTCACTGCATATGGGCGATTGCCAGAACGTTTTGCTTTTGTTACGAAAAGAGTGATTTGTTTCAGAATGGAAGGTACATGCCGAATCTTATCTTCAGAAGGGTTTGTTAGATACAAGATCCATCTGAACCAACCAATAATGACTAATATGAAATTTTAATGAAACTCTTCTGATAGGATGCGGATAGTACCGCACCTTTTACATTTTTCGCATTTTGCGACCATAACGAGAGACATTCGTTAAATACATTGGTATATGGAAAGAAAGCTAAGAAAATTTCCTACAAGAGGATGTTATTGTTTGCTGGCCTTGAAGTTCGCTTGTAGGTGTTATAGGTGGTTTTGTGTGCTAGGATGCGGATCCTACCGCACCTTTTACATTTATCGCATTTTGCGACCATAACGAGACACATTCGTTAAATACATATGCATATAGAAAGAAAGCTAAGAAAATTTCCTATGAGATGATGTTATCGTTTGTTTGTCTAACAGTTCGCTTGTAGGTGTTATAGGTGGTTTTATGTGCTAGGATGCCTGATCCTAGCGCACCTTTTACATTTTTCGCATTTTGCGACCATAACGAGACACATTCTTTAAATACATATGCATATAGAAAGAAAGCTAAGAAAATTTCTTTTAAGATGATGTTATCGTTTGTTTGTCTAACAGTTCGCTTGTAGGTGTTATAGGTGGTTTTATGTGCTAGAATTCCTGATCCTAGCGTACCTTTTACAATTTTCGCATTTTGCGACCATAACGAGACACATTCTTTAAATACATATGCATACAGAAAGAAAGCTAAGAAAATTTCCTATAAGATGATGTTATCTATTGTTTGTCTAACAGTTCGCGTAGGTGTTATAGGTGGTTTTATGTGCTAGGATGCCTGATCCTAGCATACCTTTTACAATTTTCGCATTTTGCGACCATAACGAGACACATTCGTTAAATACATATGCATATAGAAAGAAAGCTAAGAAAATTTCCTATGAGATGATGTTATCGTTTGCTGGCCTAACAGTTCGCTTGTAGGTGTTATAGGTGGATTTGTGTGCTAGGATGCCTGATCCTAGCGCATGATTCAATAATGATTGTCACCGGAGTTCTCGAATATTCGTATAATTCCTGAAATTTCCAATTCTCATGGGTTGAAGACCTTTTTTTTTCTCCTTAGAACGATATTATTCCTGTAATACCCATGTAATACCCATGTAATACCTCGAATTCCCGACTAAGGCCCTTTAATTTTTAACTAATAACCCTACTTTCCGACTAATACCCAATAATTATCAAATAATATCTCTACTTCCCTACTAATACCCAATAATTCTCAACTAATACCCCTACTTCCCGACTAATCCCCACTAATTTTCAGCTAATTCCCAACTAATACCCAAGGCATGTACACCAATATTCCCAGCGGTTTCACCCTCGATCTAGCATTAAGGTGGGTAGGTGATGGGGAAGTTTCTTGAAAAATAGATATCAATACCCTCACGTAGAAATCACTATAGTAAAACTGTAGGAAGTGATAATGTCACCCATAAATAAACGAAGTGTATGGGTCCAAGTGAATAATTCCCCATCGTAGGGTATAGAGCACGTACGTGCAGCTGCGGAACTGCAAAAAGATAAAAAGGCCACGGCGTAATAAAAATGAATTACCGAAAGATAATACGTTGAAGTGCAGAGCCCGCCGGTTATAAACCGGGAAAAAAGCATGTCACTCGGATGAAAAATAAAACTTTTTATACCCGACTTTTCATCCGGAAGCTATAATTCACGGATAGAAATCTTCCACGTGTTCCTGTCGACACAAAAACAGGAAAAACGGTGTGTTGGGAATTATCTGAAAATGTTATTTCATCTGATATTTTATAGAAGAAAGTGTCCATAAATGTATATCTTGAAATCCCTAGTTACCGAAAAGGGAGGTGGTTTTGCCACGACCGACAGAAAAGAGACAAATTATTTCCCGAAATGTTTATATCGGAAGTTCTACTGCCGAAGATGTTTATTGAGGTGTTCCACAAGGATCCTATTAGGAGTTCTTGTTCTCTACTATTTATACTCTTAACTAGCGGACCGAGCACATATTGTTCTGCTCCATCATTGTGTCTATTGATGTATATATAGCCCAGGAGGTAATGTCACTGGAATACGTCATAGTATGCAGGCTGGATTTTTTATCGTTGGTACTCATCACGAAATCAGCATAGAGAAGCATAGTCCGAGAAAACATCTACGAAACAAGGACAGATCGTCAATTTTTCTGCAGTCTTCCAAAGAAGTGAGCGAGCTCATAAGTGAAGTATCACCGACGAGACAAATGGCTCGTTTATTGACAGAATCTAAGAGTTTCGATATTTACGCCCTCAACAATACTCTTCCGTATGTCAAAGCAACATCTAAAAAAACCCTGTATACATATATTCGACCTCATTGTGCATGTCTGTAGTTAAGTCGAAAAATTCACAATGAAGCTTTTTAATCTCATGCACATGAAAAACGATTCGTCTCATCGGTTAGTATGCAGGGACTAACAACCTAGATAATGAAACAATATTTCCCTCCTGTCTGCCACGCACTCGTAGATGATTAAATGTATTACGTTCCATATTCTTTCCTTCATCCCTCGAACCGAACCGAAACCCTCGTACATCTCATTAAGCGCGCATTCGTGGCTTTCCATGCAGAATGATGAATTGCAACATTCAGGTGTTATACAGTACCATTAATCTCCGGCAAAGTTCTGTAAACGCCATCAAGAGCTCTGAAAACATACTCAAAAACAAAGTTAGATGTATAAACTCGACGTCGACTGTTCTCCATACAAATCGTTGAAGTTTTCGTTGGTAATCTGTGTTCGCGAGGGTTAGCTTATTTTCCAACGGGGTCGAACTGATATCATAATGAACTTTGGCGTTTAGTGAACTTTGTCGTTATTAGGATGATATTGGATATTATTCGCTTGTGTATATTGAATATAGTAGTTGATTGACCTCACTGAATTCGAAGTGAGGTAATAACTATTGTAACAGTTATTTACGTAATCAGTTATAAAAAGACCGTTATTCGCTCATTTTACACTCGTCGAACAACTAAATCTTTTCATAAGGTATTTCGATGATATGATGATCAATTCTTGATGATGAAGGTGCCGTACTATATATTCGACTTTTTTGTCCGTTGATTTTTCTCGTTAAAATTCTCAGTGTGTACTAATTCGGCCATTCTGAATCGATTGGCGTTCGTGGAATTTGTCTATCTCTAACCGTTCTCGAGTTGGTCAGCTCTAAATCAGTTTTTAGATGTTTTTTGCCACCAAAAATATTTCTGATGAGTTTTCTACATTTTCGTTCAAAGATTCGGAATCAGCACGTCAAAATACGTTCGAGGACAGATATTTGAAATTCGAAAAATGAAAAATAAAAAATCACAGAAAATTAAATTTTTTTACCTTAAACACCTTTTTCCGGCTTAATCTTTTATCTGCGCATATAAAAATCATACATTTTTGGAATGAGCATGAAATTTTACGTATACAGTGCCAATTTCAAGTCGATGTGACGACTTAGTATTTTTCATGATTTTTAGGGGTAATCCCTTGCAACTTTTTTCGGGTATTCGGGTAATTTTCAATTTTCTTCGATTGACTCGAAATTCACAGTACATACTAATGCGTTCGCAGAATTTGTCTATCTTTAACCGTTCTCGAGTTGGTCAGCTCTGAATCAGTTTTTTGATGGTTTTTTTGCCGACAAAAATATTTCTGATAAGTTTTCTACATTTTCGTTCAAATATTCGGAATCAGCACGTCAAAATACGTTCGAGGACAGATATTTGAAATTCGAAAAATGAAAAATAAAAAATCACAGAAAATTAAATTTTTTTACCTTAAACACCTTTTTCCTGCTTAATCTTTTATCTGAGCATATAAAAATCATACATTTTTGGAATGAGCATGAAATTTTACGTATACAGTGCCAATTTCAAGTCGATGTGACGACTTAGTATTTTTCATGATTTTTAGGGGTAACCCCTTGCAACTTTTTTCGGGTATTTGGGTAATTTTCAATTTTCTTTGATTGACTCGAAATTCACAGTACATACTAATTCGACCATTCTGAATCGATTGGCGTTCGCAGAATTTGTCTATCTCTAACCGGTCTCGAGTTGGTCAGCTGTAAATCAGTTTTTAGATGGTTTTTTTGCCGCCAAAAATATTTCTGATTAGTTTTCTACATTTTCGTTCAAATATTCCGAATCAGCACGTCAAAATACGTTCGAGGACAGATATTTGAAATTCGAAAAATAAAAAATAAAAAATCACAGAAAATTTATTTTTTTTACCTTAAACACCTTTTTCCGGCTAAATCTTTTATCTGAGCATATAAAAATCATATATTTTTGGAAGGAGCATGAAATTTTACGTATACAGTGCCAATTTCAAGTCGATGTGACGACTTGGTATTTTTCATGATTTTTAGGGTATTCGGGTAATTTTTAATTTTTTTCGATTGACTCGAAATTCACAGTACATACTAATTCGACCATTCTGAATCGATTGGCATTCGCGGAATTTGTCTGTCTCTAACCGTTCTCGAGTTGGTCAGCTCTAAATCAGGTTTTAGATGTTTTTTTTGCCGCCAAATACATTTTCGGTATTTTATACTTTCATTCAAATCATCCTTCCGGTAGCTCTTCAAGTTTCTGATGATGTTGAAAATGTCGAATTTGTCTACTGGTTTGAATGATAGTTTTGAGATGACATTTCCTTGAGCATTGTTTCGAGAATATGATATGACATCTGGATCAGCTATCAGTTTTGGTATAGAATTGACGAAATTATTGTTCAGCTCCAGATTTAGCGCCAGATTGTCAGGAAGGGATATCGACGTGAGCTGTTTATTCGTCAGGTGGGGTAACAGGATAGTCGCACAGTAGTGCGTCTCTCTTGTTTATGTGGTATTATCATATCATTGCGTTCCTTGTTTCTCGCGTAGATTTCTGTCTATACCCCAGATGAAAAGTTTCCGATACTGTATAGGTTGACCAATAACATTCATTTGGTTTTTTCGAACTTTCTAACTGATTATACTCTTAACACCAGGCTCTTTTTCCAGGCCAACAACTAACCAACGGCTGCGCCGCAGGCGTCCGGAACATATGCTGCCAGCAAGAAAGAGCAGCCCCCGAAGCCACCCCTCCCAAGCAGCAGAGCAGCTACGGAGCCGATCACACCGTCCTGTCCGGCGTGTGCATCGACTGGGGCCATGGTTGGGGCTGGGGCCAGAACTCCTGGGCGGCCCACATGGGCACGCTGTGTGCGCACGAGTCGGCGGCCATAATGCCCGTCATGTCGTCGGTCTACTGTCATTCAGCGGAAGATTACACCGTGGGAGGGATGGACGAAGTGGACTGGAGCGCTTTTGGAGATTTCAGTTTTTAGATGAACTTTGTGGTAGGTGAACAACACGATTTTTTGTTTTTCCATTCCAGGTTGTATGGAAAATATTTTTTCTTTTATTCTATCAAAACCTATTTCGAAAGAAATGAAGTAAAACCATTTATTCCATTGCCCTCTTTCCATGATGTCACTTACCTAACGATCGGACTTTCCATATATTACAGCTCAGCTCTAAATTCGCAGAAACCAATACTAACATTGTGCTCAGCAAACCTAGACAATACCAATACCTAGACAATAAACTTCAATCATAGAAAAATTCAACGTTTCCTGTGTTTTTACTAAGCGGGTCTTTAACAGATCATAACTGAAGTACTTCTTTTCTGTCATTACCAAAGTATTTACTTCAGGACTTATCGTATCCATGACGTCATTTATTTCGAGGCTTGGTATCACAATACCCTTTCTTGGAAGAACTACCTGAGGATCATTCACAAAAGACTAGAGATTTAAGATTCAACCAAAAAAAACCAACTCTTCTCGTTGATGATGCTTTTAGTTCACAATCTCCTCCACGTCTTTAGAACCCCTCTCAATCTCCCTCGCTTTCTCATAGTTATATTTATGACTGATTTTTCCATTTTTTTAACCATTTTTTCAGATGCGGGGGGCTCGGAGGTGCATGGTGATGGGCTGGAGACTAAATCTGTTCTTCATCCACCCCTACTGTGCAGGATCTTCCACAGCCACGGCTGTACTTGAAAGTAGACTTTCATGAGTGCGCTGCTGTGCTGTAGCCTCTATTGGATGAGAATGGTGATGTTGGATGTCACCTTGAATGGAGAGTTCATATGGCAATTTGTTCATGGAGGCCGATTGTTTGCCGAACCAATAGAAAGCAAGGAGAAATGTTTCTCCTACACTCACAACTGCCTCTAGATCAGCCTGAGGGTCTTTGAATATGTTGATGGGAGGTTCAAATTCTGTGTTCTCCTTCAACGTTTTTACATTTTGCCCGGGTTACATAGAACTGACATTGCCTCCATCAACAGTGACTTACTCGGTATGGCTGTTCAGCTTACGAGAGTCATTGGCACATTGCCTCCATACCACTCGGTGTAGGCTGTTTAGCTCAAGAGTGTCAGTGGAAGATGTTAAGATACATTGCCTCCACTGACAATGGCCCATTTGGTATGAGCTGTTCAGCTCACTAGTGTCAATGGAAGATATTATGGCACATTGCGCCCATTGACAGTGGCTCACTCGCTATGGGCTGTTCAGCTGTAGAGTCTCAGTGGAAGGTGTTATGGCAAATTGCCTCCATCAACAGTGGCTTACTTGGTATGGGCAATTCAGCTAACGAGTGTTAGTCAAAGATGTTATGGCACATTGCCTTCATTGACAGTGGCTCACTCGGTAAGTTCTGTTCAGTTTACGAGTGTCACTGAAAGATGTTATGGCACATTGCCTCCATTGAATCTGGCTTACTCGGTATGGGCTGTTCAGCTTACGAATGTTAGTCAAAGATGTTATGGCACATTGCCTCCATTGACAGTGGCTTACTGGGTAAAGGGCTGTTCAGTTTACGAGTGTTACTGAAAGATGTTATGGCACATTGCCTTCATTGAATCTGACCTACTCAGTATATTGCCTCCATCCCACTCGGTGTGGGCTGTTTAGCTCACGAGTGTCAGAGGAAGATATAATTGATTAATGGAAGATGTGGCACATTGCCTCTATTGATAGTGGCTCAGTTGGTATGGGCTGTTCAGCTGAAGAGTCTCAGTGAAAGGTGTTATGGCAAATTATCTCCATCAACAGTGGCTTACTTGGTATGGGCAATTCAGCTTACGAGTCTTAGTCAAGGATATTATGGCACATTGTCTCCATTGACAGTGGCTTACTCGGTAAGCTCTGTTCAATTTACTTCAATTTACGAGTGTCACTGAAAGATTTCAATTTACGAGTGTTACTGAAAGATGTTATGGCACATTGCCTGTTCAGCTTACGAGAATTATTGGCACATTGCTCCATACCACCCGGTATGGGCTGTTCAGCTCACGAGTGTCAGAGGAAGATATAATGGCACAATGTCCTTATTGACAGTGGCTCACTCGCTAAATACTGTTTATCTCACGAGTGTCAGTGGAAGATGTGGCACATTGCCTCTATTGATAGTGGCTCACTTGGTATGGGCTGTTCAGCTGAAGAGTCTCAGTGGAAGGTGTTATGGCAAATTATCTCCATCAACAGTGGCTTACTTGGTATGGGCAATTCAGCTTACGAGTCTTAGTCAAGGATATTATGGCACATTGTCTCCATTGACAGTGGCTTACTCGGTAAGCTCCGTTCAATTTACGAGTGTCACTGAAAGATTTCAATTTACGAGTGTAACTGAAAGATGTTATGGCACATTGCCTGTTCAGCTTACGAGAATCATTGGCACATTGCTCCATACCACCCGGTATGGGCTGTTCAGCTCACGAGTGTCAGAGGAAGATATAATGGCACAATGTCCTTATTGACAGTGGCTCACTCGCTAAATACTGTTTATCTCACGAGTGTCAGTGGAAGATGTGGCACATTGCCTCTATTGGTAGTGGCTCACTTGGTATGGGCTGTTCAGCTGAAGAGTCTCAGTGGAAGGTGTTATGGCAAATTATCTCCATCAACAGTGGCTTACTTGGTATGGGCAATTCAGCTTACGAGTCTTAGTCAAGGATATTATGGCACATTGTCTCCATTGACAGTGGCTTACTCGGTAAGCTCTGTTCAATTTACGAGTGTCACTGAAAGATTTCAATTTACGAGTGTAACTGAAAGATGTTATGGCACATTGCCTGTTCAGCTTACGAGAATCATTGGCACATTGCTCCATACCACCCGGTATGGGCTGTTCAGCTCACGAGTGTCAGAGGAAGATATAATGGCACAATGTCCTTATTGACAGTGGCTCACTCGCTAAATACTGTTTATCTCACGAGTGTCAGTGGAAGATGTGGCACATTGCCTCTATTGGTAGTGGCTCACTTGGTATGGGCTGTTCAGCTGAAGAGTCTCAGTGGAAGGTGTTATGGCAAATTATCCCCATCAACAGTGGCTTACTTGGTATGGGCAATTCAGCTTACGAGTGTTAGTCAACGATATTATGGCACATTGTCTCCATTGACAGTGGCTTACTCGGTAAGCTCTGTTCAATTTACGAGTGTCACTGAAAGATGTTATGGCACTTTGCCTCCATTGAATCTGGCTTACTCGGCATGGCTGTTCAGCTTACGAGAATCATTGGCACATTGCCGACATACCACCCGGTATGAACTGTTTAGCTCACGAGTGTCAGTGGAAGATGTTGTGGCACATTGTCTCCATTGACAGTCGCTTACTCGGTATGCTCTGTTCAATTTACTTCAATTTACGAGTGTCACTGAAAGGTTTTATGGCACATTGCCTCCATTGAATCTGGCTTACTCGGCATGGCTGTTCAGCTTACGAGAATCATTGGCACATTGCCGACATACCACCCGGTATAGGCTGTTTAGCTCACGAGTGTCAGTGGAAGATGTTGTGGCACATTGTTTCCATTGATAGAGGCTCACTTGGTATGGGGAATCTAGTTTGCGACCATCAGTGAAAGATGTTATAGCACGTTTCTTTCTGTATTCAGGGACAGGGTAGTAACATGAAAGAATTACCAAAGAAGAAGCGTGGTACAAAATATGTATCGTGTGATAAAAACGGTATTCAGCTAGACTATATAATAGATGGATTATTTTGGGTTAGGTTAGGTTAAGTAAGGTTAGGTTAGGTTAGGTAAGGTTAGGTTAGGTTAGGTTAGGTTAGAACAGACCAAATCTATCTCATCAATTTTTCGGTGGGCGCCTATTCAATATGCGATATTTCTCATCCAAAATCCTTCCATTCGCCATAACCTAATTCTGCAATGCAATATAATGCGCCCACCGACATATCATTCGCCGTTATGGATTGTTTAATTGAAAACTGCATGTTCGCTCGGGCCGCACAGCTCACAAAAGAGGAAAGTATAAAACCCGGAGGGTTCGAGATTTTTTCTACGCAGAACACAGATTTTAAATTAAAAGTCCAATTGGCAATTTACACAAGGGATCGGTTGAGTTTGAATATAACAAACAAACGAAAGGACTACAATTCGAGGAATTGAAAAACGTGTTTACTAATGGTGAATTTGTTATTGAAATATGTAATTTAAATGTTTGATTCACTGATGATAGTGGCGCGTAGCTCTCTCATTACTTAACGTACGAGAATGGATTGAAAATTCTAAAGAAAAAAAATCATGAAAAAAAAATTATCACAAAAAGTAACATGTGATAAATGGTTGTATTCAGAATGTCATGCGGAGACAAAAAAGGTGAGAATATACCGGGTGTCTCGTTTAAAATTCATAAGTTTATATCACTTCCGGTGAGACGAATTTGAGTTACTTGTCTCATAGAGATCCTTCAAATCTCATTTCAATATCTGCAAAACCAAAAAAGTGATAGGGGCGCGCCACTTTCTGTGAACACCCGGTATAATGTCACTAACGATTGCCGGAAATGAAGCGCCAGTATTAAGGGGCTTGGTAACACACCAATGAAGTATTTGCGAAAAAATTTCTAAGCGATTAACGATTTTCTTTTCGGTTTCAAAGAAGAGGGGTAGTAAATTTGAGTTTAGGGGTACTAAATTTCAGTTTTGACACACTGTATACAGACCGAAGGAAGGTGCGTTATCCCACGAGAGTACAATGAAGCACAACAAAAACGATCATAAATCCTCTTACCGCTAAATCCCAATAATGAAAATTCTATTTACGGATTGAATTCAGACCTTCGTTAATAACTTGCCACAAGAGAATGCAGGCAACGCAACGGAGATACGGCAATGGCTGTTTATACACGGACAAAGTGAATTAGTTGGATAAGAGTCCCAAGGGCTGTTATGAATTGACAGCGGCTCTGAGTTTGATTAAAACGGTGTTTTCATTATTAACTAGGCGGGACGATGTAATCAAACGTGTGTAGAAAGGTCACCACTTATTCAAAACGTATTCATTCATTCTCAATTTTATTCAGCAAGGTCTACAACAGCGGCGCGGCCAGGATTTCCCACATCAAAGTCAATTTGTTGTGTTCTGTGAGAACAGTGAGTTCTTCTCGGTATTCCCATACCAGTCTTGATGTCACTTTCGGATTCATGAGGGCCTTCAGTGACACCTGCCTGTCTGTGCATATTTTGATCAGTGCGTTGTGCATTTCCGTCATTTTGATTTCTCTCACGCATTGCAAGATGGCGTACATCTCTGCTTGGAATACGGAGGTGATTCCTCCCCTTGTTTTGAATTCGTCCGTGTACCAGATCATTTTTCCAGTTTTGTCCCTGATGTTGTCATCTGTCCATTCCCTTCGATCTTGTATAATAACCTCGAAGTTAATTTTAAAAAAGTACCTGGGAGTCAGTGGTCCGTTGATTTGATTTCAAGAATTTTGTCTCCCACTATCTCCTTTATCTTATTGTGATCCGATCTGTTTGTCGTGTTTTGTTTCCTTAGAAGTCCCATTCTTGCCTCTCCCATGATTGTTATGTCAATCGGTGGGGAGTCCAACAGTACTTCCATCGCTGATGTTGGTGTTGTTTTCATAGCTCCCGTTATGCTGAGGCATGCAAGTCTTTTTACCGTGCTCAACTCAGCCGCGGCTATTTTTTGTGTTATCTTTGTCCACCATACCAAAGATGCATATGTGATCATGGGTTTCACCACAATGTTGTATATCCAATATACCATTTTGGGATTGAGCCCCCATGTTTTCCCGTGTGCCCGCCTGACCATCATCAATGTCATTTCGGCTTTCTTCTTCACTTTTGTCAGCTGTTGGTTCCGGGTCAGTTTCGAGTCTAAAATCACCCCGAGATATTTGACTTCCCCTGACAGCTGTATGGGGGTACCTTGAAGTGTCAGAGGTCCTAAGCGCCCTAACGTTCTTCTACGAGTAAACGCTATAATGGTTGATTTGGAAGGACTAATAGTCAGCCCCTCCTCATCTATCCATCTACTGACCCGATTTAGGGCCATTTACATTATTTCCCTAACCGTGTTGTTGAATTTGCCTTGGACCATGATGACTTTGTCTGCATACCCAATTATTTTGTCATCCCTTCCTAGTGTGATTAGCAGATCCTCTACCACCAGGTTCCACAGCAGTTGGGACAGGACACCCCCTTGCGGACAACCCCTGGTGACCTTGGCGGCCAGTGTTTCTCCTACTAAGGAGGAGTATATAATCCTATCTCTTAGCATGCAGTCTGTCCATCTGCAGGAGGTCTCATCGATGCCTTTCTGTCTCGATGCCCTTGAGATTAGTGGAGGAGATGAGCTGGAAGTGGAATTTCCTCCCATGGCATTGGCAAATGATCAAAAAGAGCGGTACCGCCCGTTGGGACACTAAGAGAATGGCATCTTGGTGTTGTAAGCCTTTTTCCTTGCATGTGTTTCTTTCTTCAACATATTCCGATCTTGTCTCAGATCTGGTCTTATTATGGGTTCAAATCATACAGGGGCAAACTCGAGTTACTTACCTCCACCCCCTATGCCGTGACATAAACTACCCTCGTAAACTGTGAAATATTTCCGCGATGTGTTACGATGATAATGGCCAATCAATCTCTGGATGTGAGACTGCGTCATTCATAAAAGCGAACATTATGAAAATAGTTTTGAACTTCTATAGTGCCGCATAAAATGTTTATAGGGTCACACAGGATTTTATGAGTAGTTTATTACACGGAATCCGGTGCTTCAACAATAAACCCCGGTTTCCGTTGTCGCATTGTTTATATTCACCGAAACGAGATTTGACATCGGTTATTGTTGGTTCCACAAAAAGTGTGGAAGGTCTGAAAGGATTTTTTTTCTCCACATTATTGCTTCCAAAGTAGACGGAGCGAAGCGAGTTGAATAATCACATGAAAACAACAAAAAATATTTTGCAGAAAACGAGGTTTCAAAGGAAAAACCCAATATAAATGAATAATCTTTGTTTGAAAGTTTCAGAAAATGTTGTGAATTGATTACTTTTGTCTGTAGTGTTTTTATTAGCACGACGTTTGAATCGGTACGGTATCTCCGATCATTAACAAGTGTTAACTAACAGCTAGAGTAATGAGCGGAACTTTATATGTTAATGATAATTACCCCTACTACATGTGGCTAAAGGCGAGCGTGGTGTGGAAAATATTAATTAATAACAGGTCAATTCTAGAAGAATACAAAAGATACGGGTGCACACCAATTACCACGCTCACCTTTAGCCACAGGTAGTCCGGGGTAATTATCTCAAGACATTCAAGGCTCTGGCACACAGAACGCGGTCTGTGTGCCAGAGCCTTTAAAGTTGAGAACGGAGTAACTTTAACACATCATTCTAGACATGATGAAAATACGACAGCAAACGAAATTTTTACGCGGAATTGCAATATTACGTTCATGTAACACTACATTTTGGAGTTGAAGGTAACAAATTGTTCGACAATGAACTCCAGTTGAGTGTCTTTTTAGTACAATCTAGAACCCTCTGGGGCTGCTGTTTTGGTTCTATTCTCTTAGGTCTGGTGGAGTGGAGTATTTATAATTTCATAACTGTTGGTATCCATTCTGGTTCAGTGTTATTTTTTAAATGAACGAAACAGGATTATTTTACAAATATTTTTTTTGACCATTATTGTTATGTCTATAAATTTTGTCCAGAATATTATGAAACTCTACAGACAGCAATCTTCTCTTTGGACCATATGCAACGATTCAAGACTAGTGAGACAAGTCTCACTTATAAATGCCAAAGAAAAAACTGGGTTTTACTCCTGCCTCAGTTTTCAACTCACCCATAATCTCGGTAATTTCTTTAGTAAATGTTAAAAATAATCGCTCATACACATCCTACATGAAAAATGAAATATGTGATTTCAAACTTGAGGTTTGCACTTCACAATAGTGTTTTTTAACATATATGCAGGATATGAATAATCGATTGTTTTCAACATTTACTGAAGGGAATGCCGGTTTTATGGGTAAGTTGAAAATGAGGCAGTGGTAAAACAAAGTTTTTATTATGGCATGTATAAGGACCTGTCACACTACTTCAAAATTGTTGCATATAGTCCAAAGTGGGTATTGGTTGCTGCTTCAGTATAATAATTCCATATTTACTAAATTATTCGTGATTTTCGGATCATCCGCAATCATTTCCGTGAAGTGCGACAAAACACATTTTAGGTACTCAAATACTCGCATATTATATTTGCATGAGAAGGTAGGAGTCTTCAGAAACGATATGAACTTTTCATTTTTCTTCTCCGATCATTTTTAGCAGAGTTATAACCAATTAAATATTCTGCTTCGCCAGAATTTTCAGCGGCGGTCCTTTTTCTGAGAAAACGAGCGCATTTCATAAGAAATTACCAGCAGTAATTTTTGTGGAGAATTGAATTGTCTTTCACCTTGTTGAGTTTTTTTTCGATAAATCATATACTTTCCAAGATTACAGCAAAAATCTATTTATTTATTTTTAAACGAAAAAAAAATATGTTGCACCTCTAGAATTTTGGTAAACAATTTTTTTTCTTGTTTACCATGGTTCCAACTACTAATTTGGTGGTGCTACAATCGATCCTCGTCTCAAAACCCAATCGTAGTGGATTATATTTAATATTTATATTTCTTCCACTTGGCAATTCTGCTGTGGAAAACATATTTTCAAGAATTCAGACCTCGCATATTTTCCGATATTTTCTATTTGCTTCTGGAATTTTATTACACCTATTTTATTATGGCTGTAGAATTCCAACCAAAAACGTTTGAAGTGCAGCATGTATATTGCGAACTGACTGACTGGTATGCAACCGACTCTGCTGGAAGTTTTGACATATTCGAGTAAAGTTCAGTATATTGGTATGAATGTTCCCATTCATACTATCTCCAACAAGCGAATATGCATGTTGCGGAACATTAATACATATTTCATGGAAGTTCAGGGTTTCATATCGTTTTCTCTCGTGTGCACGTTATTTTAAAACGTTTCAGTTTTTGATGGTTTGGTGTATTCCACCTCGTGAATTATGCTAGTATGAATGTGAATTATTTCGAAGAAGTAGGTATTTCGGGAAACTGAATTCAGAATAAAATAATAGTGATAATGTCGGGGCGTGGCGCAGTGGTAAGGCGCCCGACTGTGGGGCTGAAGGTCTCAGGTTCGAGGCCTAGTCGGAACTGGGACTTTTTAAATTCAATTTGACCATTGAATTATTGAAATATCGTGGCTGGGATACAGACTACCTAATAGTATAGGTACCAGAGCTTTCAATTCTTTACCATCTTCAATAAGAAATTTAGAATCACTCATTGTATTTAAAAAAGGTCTGAAGAATTACCTAATTGAAAAAAATTTCTATGATATTAGGGATTTTATTTCTCAACTAGTTGGGATTCCATCCATTAATTTTTTAGAATTTCTATGTAGTCGAAAATTGTATATGCGTTAGTATATCGTGTAAAAATTTGTATATCGTGTATATATCTACTGACAAATCCAATACATTATGTAATGTATTTGAGGGGAATAAAGTTATTATTATTATTTTTAGGTTGATCTCCAGTTGCCCCATTTTCTTGTCAATATGATCGAGTAGATCGAGTATTGGTGTTTTTTCTACTACTACCCATAACATTAATTTTTCACTTTCAGGCTCAACCAAAATGCGGGTACCATCGTGCCAAGCTCGAGTTTTCTACGTTTTATAAATTCATACGCTACAGAATGATGCAGCGAAGGAGAAGTAGGAGAACGAAGAGTAAAATAATAAAAGCATACGGACCACATTATTTGGGAGTTTCGAATTGATGTAAAATAGTGTAGAGGATGAATTCTTCTTTGTTGAATAGTTTCCATCCTGTGAAAAAGACAGGATGCATGAAAAAACAAAAAAAAAGAGAGTTCCCAAAGAAGTCCAACTGAAAAAACATCGAAGGGATATGTTTGCATCGAAAATATTTTGATATATATTCGTAGTATGAATATATATATTTCTTTGAAATATGGAACAAAATACACATGCACAGTAAGCTGGAACTTATTAACATCTTATTATTTGACACACAACTGATATTTTTCATCCACTATATCTATTCTTGTAAATATATTCAGTATTATTCTAACCAAATACTTCCTTATTATATATAATACTGGTAGACTGAGTCATATATATATAAATGTGTAGAGATACATTGTACATTTTTTCACTGCCATATAGATTTTAGAAAAATTCCTGATAAGGTAGAAACCGAAGAGAGAATACCCAATAGACTGCAATAATATTAATAATCACGAAGTAAACTTCAGAGATTCCTGGCCATGTGTCAGGCTAATTTATGAAAGCAATATACAAGTCTTGCGAAATACTTCAACACTTCCAGTGAGGAAATTTTGTATCATTCTCTTTTCGAAAAATTATGAGGGAAAGAAACTGAGAAAACTTGAATATGATAATGATCTAGTTGTTTTCCGCAGGATTTGTATAATGTATTTCAAATTACCACTTAGAATAAGGATTATTAAGGAAATATATGTGTCAATATGTCTAAACGGCTTCATTGACTATATAAAGCACAAATGCTGAAAATACCTACTTTTTTATGTCTGAATGTGAGGTGTGATAAGTGGAATGGGGCTAGTGAGTACTTGAAGAAACACGTAAAACTTTCAATGCTCACAAATTGGTTCCCATTTCATTTTCGATGCTTTTCACAAGTCTAACCATGAGCATTTTTGAGAGAAACAAGCATCACGGTGATGTTACTGATATACATTTTTCTTATTTTCCACTAATCAAACGATGAAGCCTTATTTCTCAACAAAACCTGCTACTCTCGGTAATGTTCATGGTTGCATCTATATATCTAATTTTTTTGTTCTCACAAAAACAAATGTAAGTCAAAACTCCAACCCCGATAGACTAGTACATTGTATATTCGAATGTTTCGCCATACTCTGGGAAACAGAAATATTCGCGAGTTCATTGATCATCAAAATCTCAACATTCAATATTTCTGAAATTGGTTTTCGACAGCATAGCAATATCGATGTTTCTCGGTATATTTTGAATTTTCAGTAGGATATGTGTCTTCTGTATCTACGAACTTGCATGCAAATATGCTTTTTTTATGGTAGGAAATCAGGCGTAGATCAATGTTTCGTACAGTCTCGTCGATATTAGAACAATATTTTAAACGCAGTGTCTTCAAATTCATTTCAAATGTAACCACATTTCAAAGTTGAACCGTGAGATTCGACAAATCCAAAATGAATAACGGAATCGTTGAAAAACGTGTAAAATATTTTTCTAGTAGAAAATCAGGACAGACACAGAGAGCATTGTATATTTTAGTCGATTTAGTAAAATCTTAAACGTGGACAAGTAAACGAAAGTTTTTCTTCTAATCACAACAATTCTCCTGAATTGAATATTACTATTCAGAAATAATTTTGTGTTTCATATCATCTAGTCCGGTGGCAGGGAGGGTTTTCGTAGTTGATGAAGCGCGACGGGATCGTCCAAGTTATTCTTATGTATTTTGACCCGCTTTTATGGACGATTTTCCGAGGGAAATCGAAAAATCCATTTTTTCCAAAAACAAATGATGTTATAATATTTTGCATAAAATTCTATACAAATAAGGTATCGACAAAGTTTTCTTGAAAATGCAACGTTTTCCAGTAAAACGTGCTCGAAATTCGAAAAAATGCGATTTTCTCAATTTTCTGTGCCCTCTCATTCAGTCACATAATGATATTTTCAGGATCACCTTTTCCCAAATTATTCATTTATATCTTGACTATGAATAACAAAAAATACATTTTTGAAAAAGTCATTCGTGTGGATTTTCCGACACTGAATTTCCCGATACTTTTACCTTGCATGGAACTGGCATTTTTTTATTCGCGAAGACGTAGTGGACAAATTTCCTAGTGTCAAAAAAACGGGTTCAGCACATATTTTTTCATGGTCACAAAGCATTTCAGTAGCGGAAAAACGGAAAATTTTGCTTAAAAGTAAAAGAATTTTCCGAGAAAAATCGAAAAATCCATTTTTTTCCAAAAACAAATAACGCTTTAATATACCCCATAAAATTTTCTACAAAAAAAATATCTACAAGTTTTTCTTGAAAATTCGCCGTTTTCCAGTAAAATGTGCTCGAAATTCGAAAAAATGCGATTTTCTCAATTTTTAGTGCTCTCTCATTCAGTCACATAGTGATATTTTCAGGATCACCTTATCCCAAATTATTCATATATGTCTCGACTATGAATAACAAAAAAAAAAAATTCTTGAAAAAATCATTCGTGTGGATTCGTGTGAAAATATCATTATGTGACTGAATGAGAGAGCACAGAAAATTGAGAAAATCGCATTTTTTCGAATTACGAGCACATTTTACTCGAAAACGGTTCATTTTAAAGAAAAATTAGTTGAGACCTTTTTTTGTAGAGAATTTTATGTGATATATTAAAGCGTCATTTGTTTTTGGGAAAAATTAATTTTTCGATTTTCCTCGGAAAATTCTTTTACTTTTAGGTAATATTTTCCGTTGTGCTGAAACCGTTTTGATTGACACTATAAGGAATCCGTCCACTGCGTGAGCTTCGCGAGCTTCGCGAATAAAAAAATGCCGCTTCCATGCAAGGTAAAAGTATCGGGAAATTCAGTGCCGGAAAATCCACGCGAATGACTTTTACAAAAATGTCTCTTCTGTTATTCATAGTCGAGATATATATGAATGATTTGGGAAAAGGTGACCCTGAAAATATCATTATGTGACTGAATGAGAGAGCACTGAAAATTGAGGAAATCGCATTTTTTCGAATTTCGAGCACGTTTCACTGGAAAACGGTGCATTTTCAACAGAAACTTGTAGATACCTTTTTTGTAGAGAAATTCATGCAAAATATTACGACATCATTTGTTTTTGGAATAAAAAGGATTTTTCGATTTCCCTCGGAAAATCGTCCATAAAAATTTCCCGGATGCTTTCACGGCTTATCACCCTAGAAATTCGGATCCAGCCGGTCCAAAATACATAAGAATAACTTGGGCGATCCCGTCGCGCTTCATCGGCTACGAAAACCCTCCCTGCCACCGGACTATCCTTGGCATTGAACAATTTTCAACAAATGTATTACCAGTTTCCCGTTGCCATCGTATTATTATTACTTTTATCATTATAGTTATTAAAGTGTTTCCGTCGCTATTTATCGGCCAAAGCTCCTGTGTCCACGTCTGCATTCTTGGCCTAGCCGTAGCAGTAAAATTAAGCTATTTTTGAGAACATTTCGTTCCACCAAAATGAACAACATTGCTAAAAGTGTTGAATATAGAATAGAAACTGTACATTTCACAAAGTTTTCAGACAAAACGCTTATGCCTGTCCATTGTATGGGATTTTTCCTAATGGCGATTGGATGCCGGTCATTCACGCTTGGAAAAGTCTCCATTAGGTATATTGCTCGATCATCACGTTGAAATGGTCTGTTATGGAACTGAGATAAGCGCATATAGTACAGGAGCCGAAGAGAGGTCGACCTTCACCGTTCTGTTTAACGTATGAAACATACTTCAGTATTCAGTGGCGCATCTGAATGGGTTTGTGTACAAATTAATCATATAAATCTTCACGAATCACTCTGTGTGTTTCTACATAATGGATCCATTGAATTTTCGTTGAGTGGTGGTAGTTCACCTTGTATACATCATGATTCAAAGTCTTTGTTTAGTTTTCTTACTATACAGGGTGTCCCAGAATAAAGGGGACAAACTCCAAGGGTAGAATCCTCACTTCATTTTAAGGCTGAAAGTTCCAATAAACATATACTCTAAAATGAGTATTAACCGAGTTACAGGGTGCTGAAAGTTATACAAAAAAATATATTTTTCGTCGACCTCTACAAAAAATGACATTTTATGTACTAATTTCCGGACGAAAAATCGACTATTTTTGAAGGCAAATACTTTTAGTCCGCAAACACTTTTCGTCCGCAAACACTTTTCGTCCGCAAACGCTTTTCGTCCGCTGTGGTCACTATGCCGTATCTACTAATTTCCGGACGAAAAATCGACTATATTTGAAGGCAAATACTTTTCGTCCGCAAACACTTTTCGTCCGCCAACACTTTTCGTCCGCAAACACTTTTCGTCCGCAAACGCTTTTCTTCGGCTGTGGTCACTATGCCGTATCATAGTGACCACAGCGGACGAAAAGCGTTTGCGGACGAAAAGTGTTTGCGGACGAAAAGTGTTTGCGGACGAAAAGTGTCTGTGGACGAAAAATACTTGCCTAAAAAAACAGTCGATTGTCGATTGGAAAATCGGAAATTAGTAGGTAATTTGTACAGGTCGACGAAAAAATGTAATATGCACCTCGGAAATTTGGTATGTCACTTAACAGCATGTGTTTGTAACTCTGAACAGGGGCGTACGGCAGGTGGGTACCCCTATTCGTCCCTCCCCAACTTTCACGCCACTTCTTTTTCTTAATCCCCAATATTTCCTTTACAAAAAAGGAATACGTATCGTTTCACAAAGATCAACGGTTTTCGAGATATTTGAAGTTGAATAAGTGCGTGCGTATCAAAATCTTGGCTATTTTTGAAAGGAATGTGAAGGTAACTATTTATAACATTAACTATAAATTCAAATATTTCGAAAATTGTTGGCATTTACGAGGGATTTTGTTCACAAAAATTTCCCGATATTGAAAACTTACATAGCCACTAACAAAATAATCACTAATGAGTATCTGTATCACATCCCCCCCACTTATTCAACCTCAAATATCTCGAAAACCGTTGATATTTGTGAAACGAAACGTATTACTTTTTTGTATAGGAAATATTGGGAATTGAGAAAAAGAAGACGAAATGGATATTAATCCAGTGGCGTGAAAGTTGGGCAGGGGCGAATAGGGGTACCCACCTGCCGTACGCCCCTGTTCAGAGTTACAAACACATGATCTGCCTTGAAATATGAAACTGAATGCTGTCATGTGACAAGTGACATACCAAATTTCATTAAGGAAAGTTAAACCGGTATGGAGTTATTCTGGAAAATATATTTTTTTGTGTCACTTTCAACACCCTGTAACTCGGTTAATACTCATTTTAGGGTATATGTTTATTGGAACTTTCAGCCTTGAAATGAAGTAACGATTCTACCCTCGGAGTTTGTCCCCTTTATTCTGGGACACCCTGTATAATGGCGTCTTCGTATTTTCCCTGAATACATTCTATAAATAAATCGTGACATAAACTAGTGGAAATTAATCAAAGCCGATTGTTCCAAATCCCAAACATTCAGTAATGAGTGTCAACAGCCCTGAATCCCTTGAAGATATAATAAACCAGGCACGTATCGAAGACAAAGGGGAGAAACGCTGCAGGTGCGATTTTTCAGACACCCCCAATTCGCCATTGTGGAAATACCCTTTTGAAACCTAAACGCGAACTTCTTTGAATCGTCGCCCGCAGTTCGTGCGCTACATAGGCCAGTCATTTCAGCAATAAAAATCGAAAATTGGGAAAAAATTACAAAAGCGAAAATTTCAAAAAAGTGTTATTTTATGTATAAGCAATTCTGTTATTTCTTTATCTTCATCCTTTATCGTTCCCCAATTTTCCCACACTTTCCAAGTCAGGCATCAGAATGAATCAATTATTTATTCATACTTTTGTTGAAAATTTAGCGGAGGAAGTCCAAAATGGTAGCGAACGTAAAGAATCGTTTCTCGTACTGTCAAAAGTTTTTCCGAATGAAAAATGTATTTTTCTACAACTCTCAAAAAAAGTCCACTTTTTTTGTGGTTTGTGTGCGTAAAGTATTAAAATATTTCACTATCATCATACGATTTCATTATTAAACGGAAAAGCGTGAAAAAAGTGCAATTTTTTAACGACTGTTGCTAGGCAACCGACAGTTTCATGCAACAACAGTGACAGGTCCGAATAATAACGAAATCCTGTCATAAAGCCAGTTCTCATTTTCTTTGGCAACTAATAACCTATAAATATCTGATATACAAATGTTGCACGAATAATATTCTTAGCATTCTTACTATTGAATAATTATTATCAAAATTCCAAACTATCGCTGCGAATATATTCAAAATAATAGCATATACCTCTAAGGAACTATTGGACCTAATCTACACTAGGTAATCCAAGGTGGCTATGGCTGTTTGGCCGCCAGAAACAAGTTGACAACAATAATTAATGAAATTTGTGAAATTGGGCATCTATCCAGATAACGAATTCTTGATAACTATAAATTTCATTTAAGTAGAAATGAAAAGTGATGAAGATTGAACGGAGAATATCGTGGATAGTGCAAATATGAGATTTCCTTGACATAGTTCAAATAAAGAAAAAGGTATTCGTTGCTTCGCGAGGATTGTTTATTTATTTTGAATACAAATCTAAGAAAATGAAAAATTACTTCGATGGACTAGTTATTCGAAAGTCAAGTCAACATTAATAATAATATTGACTTCGATGAATATGTTATTATAAAATTCGCTTCAAATTTTCCATTTTGCGGGATAGTGTGAAGAGAAAGGGATTTCGATTCTGTCGAAATTATTCGTTTCATTTGTTTGAAACTCAACTCTCCGGCATACTCTTCGAACTTTGTTCGAATAATGAATCCATAAAAATATGCCAAATTCATTTCATATTTGCAAAAAAATATGAATTGGTTGTTTTTGACAGTTGTAGAAAAAATACTGTATGAAACACGTGAGTAACGTCGTGCGTCAACATTTCCTACTCGTAAAAAAAGTATCACTTTACCCACTTGATACATAAATTACTATCATTCTCATGTCAAACTTGGAAATGATCGCAAACTTGGGTAACCATGATAATTTCATTGTTTCCACCATTTTGCGATACTTACTTTTTTTCCTCTATAAATAAATAACAATTGTACAAAATAATATTTTCTCAACAATGTTGCCGAACTTGTACGAGGGTGCAAATTTGTATAGTTTTATTGTGCACTGTAATCCACCCTTTGTGAAAGTTATCTTTCTTTTGTGATATTTTCCACATTTTTGCTTAAATGTTTGGCCTAATTACCATCAGACCATTTTGATTAACGAGTCGAGCATTGTCATCGCTTAAGATTAAGCGGTTCTCTCATTCTAGATTTTAAACTTTGTACTGACTGTTTTGTATCGATTTGTATTAGGAGAACAATAAGGGATTGATGTATATATAGTATTATTTGTATAGATGTCATTAGTCGATCTTAACTTCCATTTATTTCATAACAGTGGTGCTAATGATTATCATGATATCAGAAGTTGTATCTTCAGAATTGTCTATCAGAAAATTCGCTAATATTGACTTACTAAGACGGAAGTCAGACTCAAAATATTTACTATTTTTGAAAGGAATGTGAAGGTATTATAACATTATAACCAACATATTTCATACCTTGCAATTAGTATAAATTCAAATATTTCGAAAATTGTTGGCATTTACGAGAGATTTTGTATCTGTATCAGAAAAGTTGAGCCGTTATGGAGTTATTCTGGAAAATATATTTTTTTGTGTCACTTTCAACGCCCTGTAACTCGGTTATTAATACTCATTTTAGAGTATATGTTTATTGGAACTTTCAGCCTCTAAATAAAGTGAGGATTCTACCCTCGGAGTTTGTCCCCTTAATTCTGGGACACCCTGTATAATTCTAACTAGGTCATAGTTCAAACTGAGTAGGTATCTCAGAACTGGAAAATTCGAGTCAAAATTGTGACTTCACTTTAGCTGATATCAAGGCACTATGACGTATTTTTCAAGCATCGAAAAATTCTGAATTCTAGCTTACTATTTCATAATTGGCTTATTTTTACTTATTCGTTTGGAATTCAGAATGAGAATCTCAATTACTGATTCAAAATTTTGACTTGATATCTCAGAATAAGCTAATTCTCAGAAAATCCCAACTAGGAATCAAAAAATCAGCTAACTTTGACCCAATTCCCATCACAGCTAATTCTGACTTACTGGTCCCAAATACTGGCTTATCACCAAAGAATAAGCTTACGTTGACTCAATGCCACAAGCAAAAACGAAAAATGCAATGCCAAATTAAAGTTCTCATTATGAGAGTAATTTTTTCTGAGATTTGTTTATTGAACTGTTACTATGGTGAAGAATTTTTTCCAAATTATTTAATGGAAATCTTGTATCCCCACTAGAACTTATAGAAGCTACAAAAAGTCATGACGATCATTCCAAACCTCCAAAAACTGCTTTATGAGGTAAATGCAAGTTTTTTGTATATCCTTCGAGCGATTCTCATAAATTGTAATATAAATGATAGATCTACAGTATCGGAAAGTTTTCATCTTGGGTATAGTGGTTTCATGAGTGCGTGAAGAATAGCTTGCTATATGTTGAGAGAACATTACAATTTCTCCTCTACTCGCTCGAGGAAGGTATATCGACGTGAGCTGTTAATTCGTCGGGCGAGGTAACAGGAGAGGCGCGCCTCTCTTATGTATGTGGTATCATTATATCATTGCGTTCCTTGTTGCGC
Organism: Chrysolina haemoptera; assembly: GCA_958298965.1. Classification (NCBI taxonomy): domain Eukaryota; kingdom Metazoa; phylum Arthropoda; class Insecta; order Coleoptera; family Chrysomelidae; genus Chrysolina; species Chrysolina haemoptera. Next base: position 829,752 of record OY282600.1, read on the forward strand.
GCGTAGATTTCTGTCTATACCCCAGATGATAAGTTTCCAAACTGTATAACATCAATATGAATGTGAGCATTCATAGTAGATATCTAAACGAAAATTTCACCTTTTATCCATAATAATCACAAATCTTAGTTACATTAAAAAACATTTTGATTGATTTGAAGGTTTTGACCTATTTACAATACAGTATGATAAATTTATTTGGTTAGCCCCATGTATAATATTGCTCAATATTTCAACAAAATATTTTATAGGCGTATTGCCACTATGTACATACAAAGTACCATACAGCATTCATATTGATCAATCAAATAATATATGAACTTAAAAAAATATATTCATTTGACGAGTAGGTGCTCTTATAATAAAACATCAAGGTGGCAATTCACAAAATTGTAATTGAAAGTGTACCTAAAAGACAGTTGAAGTAGACATTTTTTGAAACTCCTTGTGAAATTTTCAATATTACTGTTTCTGTTGAAGGTGTTTACTGATGAAGACTGCTAACTGAAACGTTGTGCATTGATTGCAAAAATGTCACCATGATGTACCATTTGATGTAAATGTTTTAGGGAATAATAAATTCCGACAATCGTCCAATTTTCGATATAAGCCAAAGATACGTGTATATGTAATATTTCAATGTCTAAATGTGAAGGTAGACTAAATGTTGGAAATGTATACTGCATACCGTTACAAAAAATGGTAACCCACTCAATAAAGATGTATAAATATATGAATCCATGTTTCATTTCTTCCTTTTATACAGTTGATACAAAGTGTAGCCTATTAAAACATAGGAACAATGAAGGTTTGAGACTGGGAGGTCTGAAATAAGGTAGGAATGAGAGACATGTCATTTATTTCATTAAATTGGAGAAGTGGTGCCATCTGTTGCCAAGCGTCAGCCATACTCTTCCATCTGTATTACCGGTAAAACAGTAGCCACTTGTTTGACTTGTGGATAGTTAGTCAATGATATAGGCAAAATGGTTTGATCCAAATGGGCATCAACACTAGATGTCACTAGCTCGATTGTGCCCAAGTCATGGCGTGACATTATTAGTACTAACAATATTATATAGATGGCAGTTTTGAGAGTTGCGAGTTTGAAGGAATCTGCAAATACGTCGTTTGCTTTGTCTGTGCTTTGTTCATTAAGCAGTTCAGTACCGTATTGGGGTGAGTTTGTATTTTGATTTTTGAGTGTGCTATTTGTTGACCATGTCGATATTTTATCATTATGGTTACTCAATTGCTGTGATCCCGATTATTACACCAAGGTGAGTTATAATTATTTTGTTTTAGTTATGCATGGTAGGAATTACTTTGAGCGGTGGTGTACATATTCATTCGCAACATGAATGTAGTGTCTGATTTCTTAGAAGAGGTGATAATTTTCCAATTAAAAATTAAGGGTTTAGTTTTCATACATACGAATTTGAATGTTTTATTCGTACCAAATTTCATAAAATGCTCGACTACAATGATCTGTGCCTTATATAAAAAAATTTAGTTTAGAATATAGGTGAATACAAAACAGAAATTTTTGATGGAGAAAAAAAAAAGCGCCCCCAATATGGCGAACTAGTTTTGTGATTATAGTGCGATTCGATTTTGAATTGGTATGTAGGGTTTTCGGGGTCGGAGATTATGAATTTTCTGTCAAAATCATGAGGTAACTATGGCGGCTCCAAGATGGCGGATGAGTTTTGTGATTATGGTCCAATTCGATTCTAAATTGGTATGTGGCGGTTATCGGGGTCGGAGATTATGAATTCTTTGTCAAAATTCAAACATTTAATATGGCGGTCGAGTTGTGATTATGGTCGGATTCTTATCAAAATTGCAATGTGGGGATATTCGGGGTCGGTGATTATGATATTGTTGTCAAAATTCATAAATTAAATATGGCGGCTCCAAGATGGCGGACGAGTTTTATGATTATGGTCCAGTTTGATTCTAAATTGGTATGTGGGGGTTTTCGAGGTCGGAGATTAGGAATTTTCGAAATTGTGATAAAGCTCTTCTTAATGATTCTTCGCTCCCGTAACTTGGCAACAGCGCATTCTCGTACAGTCACAATATCATAGCAAGAACCACCCGATTGAATAGAATAATGTCCACTTCGATATCCATCTCCATATCAGATTTCTAGTAATCCGAAGTGACCAACTTGGCAACAAAGTATTTCCGCAAAACAAAAATTATAAATATTATTGGAATTGGCTGAAGATATATATATTAATATACTTCAATCGAAACTTTTATAATTCTCTGCTATATGATATGCCGCTCTATAACTTGGCAACAGCGCATTTCCGCGAAGTCAAAATTTCATAATCTAAGATCACTCGATTGAAAAGGATATTGCACCCTTCGATTCATTTTCATTACATATATTGAGTAATCCAAAGTGGCCAACTGGCAACAATGCACTTCCGCAAAACAAAAATTGTAGGTACCGTCGGAATTGACTGAAGATATATATTAATATATTCTCCAATGGAAACTTTTATAAAGCTCTTCCTAATGGTTTTCTGCTCCCCTAACTTGGCAACATCGCATTTCTTCGAAGTCAAAATGTCATAGCAAGAACCGCCTGATGTCCACTTCGATCCATTTTTATATCTGATATCTAGTAATCAGAAGTGACCAACTTGGCAACAGAGCATTTCCTCAAAACAAAAATTGTAAGCGCCTTTAGACTTGGTTGAACATTTATATTAATATACTTCCATCAAAACTTTTATAACGCTCCCCTAACTTGGCAACAGGCATTTCCGCAAAGTCACCTACATCGACTAATAGGTTATGGGCCCAGTCCGCCCAGTATCACAGCAAGAATCGCCATATTGAATAAAATAATGTTCACTTCGATTCATCGCTTTATCTGATTTCCAGTAATGCGAAATGACCAACTTGGCAAACAGACCGTTTTCGTAAAACAAGAATTGCCTAATGGCACAAAATCACGATGTTCATTTTTTTAAACGGATTTCCAGTACCTAACACCAATCTTTACCAAAAAAAGTTTTTAAAACTTGACACAACATTCTATTGTCTTTATTAGTTATGAACGATCGGTCACCAGTACAACTTTCTTGCAATAAATTACAATAACTTTGAAATATATTTTGTTCCAAATACACAGGTCCGACCCTGTCCGAGCAAATCGTCAAAGTTCCACAAATTATTAAATTATGAGGTGGTTAACGAAAACTGGAAGATATTCCAGAAATTCCTTATAAGTTTCACATTCCATCCAGGTGGCGTACTAGTACAGTGCCATAAATTATGCAATTTTTGGAAGGTTCTATTAAAAGAACCTAGATATGTCGCGCGATTGCATCAAACACTCTTTCTACAGTGACTGCCTAACTATCTTCTGTATTATCAAACAACGCTTTATCAAGCAACGCTTGTGGCCAATCCTGCTGTTACAATTTGCCGAAATATATAATTCAAAAACCTTGTAAAAGCTGAATCCTATATTTCGTCTAGTAATCCCAAATATATTACTTCAGTCCCTAACAACCAATACAGTGTACTGTTAGGCACTGGTCCACCATCGTAATAGAAGAGTGAATCGACCGATGGTGTCGCTACTATCGCTAAGAAAATGGCGACTTGGGCAGTCTGTTTGTTTACATTTATTTATGTTAAATTACGAAATCATTGTCATTTGTGGATTCTTTCAATTTGATCATGTTTGACTTATTTTAATCCCCTCGAGTGGTTTTTCATATCCCTCAAGTGTTAGATTGAAGTGTTATCAGAATATCGAAGTAAATAATAACTGTGATATTAACAGGTTAAGTTGTACACAAACAAAAAACAGCTGATTAGCACGTGCTAGCACTTGCTCGACAGATTCAAATATTTCCCGACAGAGGTCGTGACCTAATGATAAACTTTTCTTTTTCTTTTCTTTTTTATTAATAACGATATGAAAAATTTAGTGGTAATATTGAGTAATATAATTAATGTGCCCTTCTACTTCATTTTCAGACTGTGGAAGATTGAATACTCACAAAAAAAATCATGTAAAGAAACGAATTTCCTCCACAAAATCAAATTTTCAATCTAAACTTTCAATATATTGGGTGGTATGAATGAAACCTATATATGACTATATATGTCTCTCTCAATTAACAAAATGAATAGGCATGTTTCAAGAAACCTAAGTAAAAGCAATTGCCTAAGGTTTATTCAAACACCAAGAATTTATTTGCTTCGTCCTAAAAGGCAACCACTCTGTACAGGTTACTTTTGTCGTTATTCTGACATTTTGTATATTGTTACGTATCAACCGTGAAAAAGTTAATACCTCCGAGCAATTATTAATACATAATACTTCCTACGGAACATTTTTAAATTTAATTGGTTATTTTGCAATCTGTTAATATGGGCTTCAAGTTTAAGCTATGTTTCAAACCATAGATCATTGGTTCCTGCATCAAACGTTTTCCTTGTTCGAGTTGTGTGACCATAGATGGCAGAGTACGTTCAAGATATAAGAGAAATTGGGAGCGATTCTTATTCTTGTTTAAATATTGAGTATGGGTATAGTAAGCAACAGGAAATCGATCATAAAGTTCAAGAATGTTTTGCGAATAAACAAAAATTATGAGAAATATTTTAGGCAAAGGCAACAGCTTCATTCTCCGTACTTTTTCAATGATGGTAATATCTGACAGAATAGCTACTCACTTTTTGATATTTTTCTTTGCATAGTCTGGGAATGAAGATACAGTTAAATCTATACAGTGTGGCCTATTTAAGATGGAAGCATCCTTATGAAACTTACAAATAGAAGCTTTTTTTATAGACTAATGAACTGAAAAGTAAAAAAATATTATTCAGTGTATGAAAACACAAAAATGAATATTTGTACATATTTCCTTGAAAGCTTGAGGATGAATTTCAAGTGTAATGACGTTTCACACCTCAAGCTTGTGAGCAAATATTCAAATTTTTAAAAGTTGTTTGTTTTGATCATTGATATTTCAATAGTTCATTAATAATTATCATATTTTTCACTAATTTAAGGAATTTTTCCGATTTTATTTTCACGAGATTTGAAACATTGACGTTGAACATTTTTTTTTGTTGCAATTTTCGACATCCGAAACCATCAGAAAATTTTCCGAGTTCTTATGCGTTCTTTTTCTTGGATTTTCAAGAGACAGGGGGTAAAATTAATTTGAATTACATTATTCAATGATCCATGTTTCTCACTATTTTCTGATTTTAATTTCAGGAGTTTTCGCAATTTTTCTAAAGGAGAGGCTTATGGTCATAATCATTTTGAATGAAATTATTCGATAGATTTTTTTGATTCTTTCATTACAAGTTTTGACAATTTGACTATAGGAGGATATATTTAACTAATCTTCAAAGATTTTTTTTGATTTTGTTTTCACGAGTTTTTGCAATTTTTTTCAGGATAGATTGGGGTCAAACTACACCGATCAACATTTTTTTTATTGTAATTTTTCATTTCCGAAACCAGGGTAAAATTGTTTTCAATTATCCAATGTTTTTCGCTATTTTTACGGATTATTCTGATTTTATTCTCGTGAGTTTTCGCTGTTTTTTCAAGGAGTTCGCTCAGATCCCCCGACCGACATCATATCTCCCTCGCCGTCATTCTAAATTTCCGAAATGATTGTATTGTCATCGGTTTTCAATACGTGTGCAAAATTGCAGCTCATTCAGATGCCAGCTTGAAACATTAATTGCACATTGAGATCCGGAAAGACCGAAGGACAAACGACCGAAGCTTGTAAAAAGAAGTCTCATCAACACCACTGATGCACCCAACCACTCAATCAACACGCCGGCCCTCTCCCGAGCATACAAGAGCATCTCCATCTCGCGGAAACCGTCCCCAGCAGAGAAAGAATCGCGTGGGCCGTTGGCGGGTCCGGAGCGAAAGTAGAGGTAACGCGGCCCATTACAATAATTTCCAGTTCGTCCGCGTGCAGTCTCGTCGCGGTTCGTTGCCGGACAACTGTTCCTTGGTTACTCTTACTTTTCACGGCGACTGTTTGTTCGAAGTTACGCAGATCGCGACCGGGCATCCACGTTGCGACGAATTCGGCGAAGAGGTGAGTCAAGTTGGGTCTTCTCGGAAGCGTACGAATAATGAACGTTTATACTTATTTGTGAAGGTTAATGTATTCGTGCGATTCTGCAATAGCAGAATTTGTACCCTCCAGAATCCGTGTTCTGAAACAGCGAGATTCGTAACCTAGGTAACAGTTAACACAGTGATAGGGAAGTGAAAGGAACTCATCATTATTATAGTACGACTGGGCTGGCTTTCAGCTGAAGTGCAGGTAGTTCTGCTCTGCTCTATCAGGTCTAGCACGCCGGTATTCCGGATCTTCTCATAAACTCCTGAAGATTTCTTACGTAGGTTCCCTGTAGGATCATATATTCTGCACTAGTGTCCAAAGATCACCATCCTCATGTTGTTTCTTCCTCCTTATCACAGAACCTGGCAACATGCTTGGCAATCATTATCATCATCATCATCATCATTATTATAGTACGACAGGACTGGCTTTCAGCTGAACTGCAGGTAGTTCTGCTCTGCTCTATCAGTATATATTCCGGACCTTCTCATAAACTCCTGAAGATTTCTTACATAGGTTCCCTGCAGATTGATATATTCTGCATTACAGTGTCCAAAGATAACCATCCTCATGTTGTTTCTTCCTCCTTATCATTATTATCATCATCATTATCATAGTACGACAGGGCTGGTTTTCAGCTGAACTGCAGGTAGTTCTGTTCTGCTCTATCAGTTTATATTCCGGATCTTCTCATAAAATCCTGAAGATTTCTTACATAGGTTACCTGCAGATTGATATATTCTGCATTACAGTGTCCAAAGATAACCATCCTCATGTTGTTTCTTCCTCCCTATCATCATTATCATCATCATTATCATAGTACGACATGACTGGCTTTCAGCTGAACTGCAGGTAGTTCTGCTCTGCTCTATCAGTATATATTCCGGACCTTCTCATAAACTCCTGAAGATTTCTTACATAGGTTCCCTGCAGATTGATATATTCTGCATTACAGTGTCCAAAGATAACCATCCTCATGTTGTTTCTTCCTCCTTATCACAGAACCTGGCAACATGCTTGGCAATCATTATCATCATTATCATCATAATTATTATAGTACGACAGGGCTGGTTTTCAGCTGAACTGCAGGTAGGTCTGTTCTGCTCTATCAGTTTATATTCCGGATCTTCTCATAAAATCCTGAAGATTTCTTACATAGGTTACCTGCAGATTGATATATTCTGCATTACAGTGTCCAGCACCTGGACATCCAGTAGATGTTCGATGTATATCCATTCAGGATATTATGGATATCCTATGGACGTTCGGTTTTCATCCAAAGGATATTTTATGGACTTCCGATGGAGGTTCTCAGGCCACAAATCTGGACGTCCGTAAGACATCCATTACCGACGTACATAAGATATCCATTACGAACGTCCATAAGATATCCTTCATGGACTTCCATGAGATATATCTCATGGGCGTCTGATGGATATCCAAAATTGATCCAAGGATATTCGGATATGAATTGGACATGTATTGGATGTCCATAGGATATCGTGTGTTGTGTGGGATGTTTGTGTGTATACAACTAGAAATCGCACGTTAAGACCAGATAGCACTTATACCTTTTGAGGCCATTTTGAGGCGTTCACAGTAATGTCCTCAGGATGTCGATAGTTTTCCATCTACAGTTCAAGGGTAGTTCTAGTATGTTTTTTTCATAACCTGATCATCAAGGTAAGACCTCGTTAATCCTTAGCTCTCACAAGTAGGTTAACGAAAAAACAATTTTTAAACAATTTTTAAACAATCAACCATTAAAAAAGTAGCATTATTGAATTCAGAGAAATTTTGTGCTATTGGCTCTCGGCCTATAAGTGGCTTGTCTGATTTGTCTCTCAGAATCTCCCGTCTAATATGTGTGCCGTACCATGTGTGACTCAAGTGACTTTTTGTGTGAATGAATTCGAATCTCCAAATAGCGATTAAAATCAAGCTTTTTTCCATCTATAATAAATTATTTCACATGTTCAATAGAAGTCAAGCTGTATAATGAGTTTGTTTCTGTTAGGTGGCCTTATTTCAAATGAATTAATATAGAAATTAATGCTCTGAGCTTTCATCATTCGGCACAAATAGCTCTATTGGAATCCAATTTGATTTTTCACACGAGAGCTTTTTTTGTCGAAGTAAACTTGACATGTAGTAATGAGAATTTTGTTGCCTGTCAATTCAACGAAAAAACTGCACCTGAAAAAATTTCGAGTCCGCAGGACGAGAAATTTTTTGAGTTGAATTGTCCTAATGGCAACAAAATTCGAATTATAAATGTCAAGTTTACTTTGATAAGAAAAAGCTAGAGTGTTATTCGGTAAGACAATTTAATGAATATGTGACATAACGTTATCAAAAATATGTTTACAATGCTGGTTGTCATTCTTTCAAAAGTTAGGTTCCGTTTTGTCGCTGGAAAATTTGGGGTAAACTTTTTTCGCTGTAATAATAAAAAAATGACATGAATTGAATTGTCAGTGAAATAATATCCAGCAACAAATTAACTTGCCACAACTAACTGACCTCCTTAAGGCAATAAACATTATTCATCACACAGTTCCATGGCAGAAATAAGGCTACACCCTTTAATATGTTCAACTCATGAAAAACTTGCGGTGGGTTGGATCACCAGTATGTATACAGTCCTGATGGGTTCATTCACATAAATATTCCAAAATACCGTGCTGAAAGTATTCCGATTACAGCTTATCTTCAAAGTATGCAAATTTCATGCAGAACTCGTTAATATAACTGTATATTAATGTCCAAAAGGTGCAATTTTCCTCGAGATTCGAGGTGCATAATAATGTTACGATGACTTTCCTGTTATATAAGGAGATTGAGTGTATGATTCTTGATTCGGAGGAAGTGGTAATGAACGATGTGTCATTACCGTCATTATCTCAATATTTGTTCAATTATAGATGCATAAAATCTATAAATAGCATGATCGATTCATGCTGATAATATGCACAAGTAATTTATTGGTATTCTTATCAAGGCGTTGAACAGTAAACTGAGTGCCGTACCAACTGAATTTACTGTAAAAATTTCTCAACCCATTGAAACAATAAACGTGAGTAATAATAATAACAATATTTAGTTTGCATATAAAAATCTGGACCTTGCATCTCAAAAGACAGCCCCTGTGTGTATTTCAGAATGCCATTTGGTCTTGTCAATGCTCCTGCAACTTTTCAAAAGACGATCAAATGACTTGGAACTGTCTCAGGTTTTTTGAATATGAATATTTGGAACCTTTGGTGTGAATACAATTCAAGAAATAGAAGATACCCCAAACTCCAAAACTACGTCACTTTCACTCGATGCGCGTTTGGCCAACACAGTTAGCATCCCCATGAGCAAGCTTGCTACTTACTACGAGTGAGCTTATAGCTCATGAGGATACTATAGTTCAAGAGCTGAGGGACCAAAATTGTAACAGTTTTATAATGGCTGATATTTTGATATTCGGTCATAAATAGTTCGAATATCAATAGCCTGCCATCTGTCATCCAGTTTTTGGGACAACTGACGCGGGGGTGATTCCAAACTTGTAAAAAAAAATTATGTCGCAACTGTTTTATAAAATCTGAAAATTAGTCTGTGGATAGTAAGACTACTCAAAAACTATGTGGACATAGTCAGTCAGCAGAATATTGGGACACCATGCGTCAACAACCCGCTAAACCCGTCAAAAAAATTGGTTGGTGAAAGTGTTTTATAAAATCGAAATTTTTTATTTCGCAAATAGAATCCTCTCTACATTTTAAGGCTATAAATTTCAAGAAACATATACCCCAAGATGAATAATAACCAAGTTACAGGGTGTTCAAAGTGACAAAAAAAATATATTTTCCAGAATAACTCCATAACGGCTTAACTTTTCCTAATGAAATTTGGTATGTCACTTGACAGCATTCAGTTCCAAATTTTAATGCGAATCATGTGTTTGTAACTTCAGACAGGGGCGTACGGCAGGTGGGTATCCATAATCGCCCCTCCCCAACTTTCACACCACTGGAGTAATATCGATTTCGTCTTCTTTTTCTTAATCCCCAATATTTCCTGTACAAAAAAAGGATCAGTTTCATTATCAAAAATATCGACGGTTTTCGAATTGATTAAGTTGCTCCATAAATCAGTTTTATATCTGAAACTAGATGAATTCTTCTTCTGAAAAAGGAAAACAGTTAATTACAGTTCATTATAGAGAGTTGGCAAACCAGCATTTGAATGAAGTTTCAGTTCTTGTCAGCTTTCAGTGTGACTTATATACGACGTCAAGCATCTTCAAGTATTCAAGAATAGTGAAAATTAATTCCAAGTGAGTATTTGTGGTTCGTCAGTTTTCGGAAATACACACCAACGAACCTATATTCACCAGTCCAGTCCCATATTCAAACTTGAAACAGAAAGAAAAAATATTATCCACACTGCTGAAACCTGGTCAGATATGATATGTGTGGAGTTTTCTAATAATTCAAAAGGTTGGTGAAAGAAGTCTCACCTTAAATCGAATATTTTTGGAACTAATCAATTTTGCTAAAATAGAACTAACAAAAAGTTGATATCATGTGAAAAATTTTATTTTTGGCAAAAATGTGCTGCTGTTATGCTAGACTGGTTTGAAACATGCTCCAGCATTAATACGAAAGACAGAGAGAGCGACATCTAGTGCACAGTAGATGCATTTCACTCTGCGACGTTGGGCATTCTGGGATTTTTTTACATGTGTTTGATGGTAGATAACCAAACTCCACCTGTATTTGTTTTTTGGATTTCCATGATTAGTATTGTTCACAACGTTTCAACTGCTTCTGTCCGCAGTCCTCTTCAGTTTTACTGACAAAATTCCAAAGGTTAAAAATCGTTTAAATACCATGATAAACTTAATTACTAGTTGATGAGTTCTGTTTTGCTCCATTAGTCATTTCCAGTTTTTCTACCTGCTATCTGCCCATTGTTAATTTGGATGATATTAAATTTTTCAATTCCCGGCAAAACCATCGATGAGCAGTTTCCAAATATTTCTCTACGCTGGGTTGACTGAAGGCTTCGTTGGCTTGTATACGAACAGCTTTTTCAAATTTTCTTCTGAAATAGTGTTCCTCTGTATGTAATACTCCCACATTCTTTCATTGAAATTGGCGATGTTATTCCCACACATAATTTTGATTTGTCGCCTCGCTGCGTTTATGTTCCTCTAGTCTCACTGCTAGAAGTATCTTAGTCTCACCGATGTACAAAAAATCGCTTTTGCATGGAACCTCATAGATGAAATTCTTGGATTTTCTTTGGATTTTTTGTTTGGTTTTCGTGAGAAAACCACTCAGCGTATTTTTGGATTTGAAGAAGCTTTCAATGTTGTATTCATTTCCAATCATTCTGCGGAAATTTGCAGTCTTTGACGCCACTTCACAGAAACTACAGGTCCTGTTTCAATAGACAAGTCTCATTTTCTGTACTAAATCTGATAACTTAATATGTGACAGTTCTTCGAAAATTTTCAGGAAAATCTCTGAAATCAATTCATGCCATAAAGGAGTGAGTTTCCTTCTTTAGACTAAGTGTACAAGTTTTCACGTTCCAAATGCGTTTTGACACCGAACAGGAGGTGAACGCCTGGAATGATTTGTCCATTATCACTTCAACTTGATTTATTGACTTTTCTAATGACGGACCAATTACCTTTGAACGGCTTTGTACGCCACTTTTCCATATAAATTTATCATTATTTATTCAAATAGGGCACTTTATGGCCTACAGAGTACGATGGGGATAATCTATATATCGTGTCTATTTGCGACATCGTTTATTCAAAATGTCGTTCACCCGTCCCAGTTTTAGAAGTGGGTCAAATACCCGGGAATATGAATGTTCATTGTCTGCCTAGGGAGCTAAAATCGAAAGGAATGATTGTTCATCTTCATTCAGTATTATTCAATGAAAATTGGATTTTTTTTTTCTTCTGGCATTGAAGAAATGTAAATGGCATTTGTAAATTGCCATATTTTCTCAGAATGTTCTAGAAACGCATCACTCTACTTATACAACACATGAAAATATAACGCAAACCTAATGAATATTTTTTTTTTGATTGAATCTATATTCTACAAAAATAATATGACAAAAAATGTGTTGAAAATAATACAAGTATCGTCTCATCAAATCAATCCTTGTCAATATGAATACACAGTTCCATGCTATTCTTTTTCTTTCGAGATTTCGACAACCTGTATCTCTGTTATATCGCAATTTCTTCAGAAACATCCTGTATTCCATAGGCCGCTCCTAGTTTTGAAAATTGGCATATCTATGACTACGGATAATATATCAGGGAAGCTATGCGCCACTTTAGGGATGGGCATAATTTGTCGAAGTGAAACTTGGCATAGTCAACTATTTCCTATGGTTGAAAGAACTGAATATTCAGTGAAGGTAGAAAGATAATGTGATTGAATTTATATTTATGCCCCTGGGTATGTATGGATACAAAATCTCATTCTGCTTCATTATCGTATTCTTTTAAAGTTGTGACTGAAAAAGATTTGGGGTTATTTTTATAATGATCAATGTTTTAGTTTCAAAATTGCAATGTTTTTCAATTCTGATGATAATTTTCCAATCTTCGAGAACGTTTTCTTCTTTCGATACCCAGCTGGAAGAGTTCTCAAAATTTATCATAAAACATAAACATAAAACTCAAAATGTAGGTATTATGTTTACCACTTAATTGTAAACCCTTTTTCAGTTTCTGTAGGTTGTATTTCTCGTCTACAATAGTCACAAAAAAATCACCTTGTATTCTCAAGAACTAGAAATCCAAATTATAATTTTTTTTTGTTTCAGAATGCAATAGGCTGTGATTATCCCATTATTGTCCTGTGATAATTACCTACAATGACGTCAAGGCTATCCCAAATGCAAGTAAGTATATTTCCACAATAAAACTAGTTATTTCTAAGTTGATATAATTTTCTGAAATGGTTATTTCTGGTTGAAAACCCACTTTGAAGTGTTGGCCAAGATATGATAAGAATCTAGTTAATTATCATCTGCTTTGACTGATTATCCCACGTTAATCTTGTTAGCTACAACGAAAAATGCCATACAATCGCTGAGTAGGAGAGTTGTTGACTGTGTCCGAATACTGGGTGGTAAGAAATGAATAATTCAAACGAGAACGAAATTGATTAAATTCAATAATAGCACCTTTTAAAGATTATGTCCACGGTCCTATGAATATCTTACCGGAAAACATACCTACGTACCTCTTTTCTCCTTCACCTCTCAAAAATTCACTAACTATACATTTTCCCAACTTTTATTTATTGCCTTGAGTTTTACTCGCGTCTACAGATCTGTTCTTTTTTCTCCTTCTATATCTTCCTTACCACTCTTTTCTCGTCCACATTTTTTTCCAAATGTTCCAATCATCCTGAATGATATTTTTTGATCACATTTGCGTTTTTTTTTGTTTTTCTCTCGTAAAATTTTCACCTGGCTAAGTCATTTCCGCGATTGGTCCTAAAACTTCCATCTGGTTCAGTTTCTGTCTCAGTTTTGTTATATGAGAATAGGGCACCAAGATTGATTTTAATATTTTTATTTTTTGGTGAGAAAGGGTTTTATAGGGTTCCATAGAGAGTCTTGTTTTTTTGTGATAATCTCCTTTTAACTTTCTTCCGATTATGTACCAACCAATTTATTCAATTTATACTTTTCACAACCTTCGTCTTTTCTATGTTTATTTTTGGGTCCAAATTTTTCTTAATCGTGAAGGTAATTTCAATATTTTATCCTTGTTATCTGATGTTTCAAAATTTGTGCTGGTTAACACTAAAGAACTCTCGATCATATCATAACATTGCTACACTAATAGTCCCAATACATTGCCTTGGAGAACACCATATACCACAATTCTGTCCCCAGAAAAAGTGTGATTGACATATATTAGTGGTGATTCTGCAAGCTGTATGTTGATTTTCAACTGATGTTAATATCCACACATATATAATATCTGGCTATTTTGTAAGAAATATATACATGTAGCGTTATCTCTGCAAGCTGTATGGCCTGGAAGTTTATGTTCACACATATTTACATATCTGTTTATTCTGTAAAAATCACAAAAACGTCCAACCAAATATGTTAAATTGGGTTGTGTTTGTCAAATAGCATTTAAACAATTTCTCACACCATGCCAGAGAAATGTTGAAAAGGTGTCCTCAATGAAAACAAATTTGCCTATTTTTTGAGAACTGCCCCATTAACATTTACTTTTGGGAATATTGGAGTGCAACTTTTCAACTAGAACACCCTGTTTGTACTTTTTCTTGTGTAATTCTGTTTCATGACCAATTAATTATTTTATTAATGTACACTTCTGCTGTATTGAAATAAATACCTTTGATAATACCACGTAAGCTTTTACTATTTTCGCAAAGAATTTAAAATTTCTCTTACTTTTTCACAAATATCAGTCGTACTAAATTTCTCTGTAATGTGAAGCGATTCCAATTGATTTCTTGATATTAAGTTAACGAGCGTTCAATTATCCGACTTAAATATACGTTCATTGTTTCGAACTTTCTTGATCTTGTTTATTGTTCTGATTACATAGTTGGTATACATGTGGGCTCAACCTGTTCTTTACCCCATATGGGTTACCGAGAACAGTGACAGCGATTTCCAGTGAAATGGCAATTATATACCAATGAAAGAAGATAAGTAGTTATCGAAGTTCAATTGGAGTTCAACTGGTCAATTTTAATTTCTGAAATTAGTTTCTGTGTGAGTTTTTCTGCATCATATGAGAAAAACTTCACATGAAGGTTCAAATAAATTTCATTTATAAGACACTAATACTGGATGAGCTCGTTGGATATAACATAACAATTTTTATGGGAAATAAATTAGAAACCCATTATTGATCCATTTAAAGCTATTGTGGAAATCATAGTTTCGAAAAATAAAAACACACGCTTTTATCGTAGCATGGACTGAAAATAACCCTAACCCCTTTTGAGCTTTTCTTCAGCGGGAGTAAACAACTTTTCTTCAGCGTGAGTAAGGGTTTTTCTTCAGCACGTGTTAACAAAGGACTTTCTTCAGCTGGAATAAACAAAGGACTTTCTTCAGCTGAAATAAACAAAGGACTTTCTTCAGCTGGAATAAACAAAGGACTTTCTTCAGCTGAAATAAACAAAGGACTTTCTTCAGCTGGAATAAACAAAGGACTTTCTTCAGCTGGAATAAACAAAGGACTTTCTTCAGCTGGAATAAACAACAGACTTTCTTCAGC
The DNA here is from genome assembly GCA_958298965.1 of Chrysolina haemoptera. Lineage (NCBI taxonomy): Eukaryota > Metazoa > Arthropoda > Insecta > Coleoptera > Chrysomelidae > Chrysolina > Chrysolina haemoptera. The sequence goes on from OY282600.1 coordinate 845,199, forward strand.
GGGAATAACAAAGGACTTTCTTCAGCGGGAATAAACAAAGGCTTTTCTTCAGTGTGAGTGAACGAAAGCTTTTCTTCAGTATAAGTTAACAAAAGTTTCTTGAAATAATCTTTATCATCAAAACGTGTTTCACTGGTGTATTCCGCAGTAGTAAATTACTTCAGAATCCTCCAGACGAAATTTGGTAACTGTAGGAAAAATTTAATTTTTGGGTCTCTTCAAGAAAGAAGTCTAACCCCTTTGGAAATTTTTTGTTCAAAAATGAAAAATTTATTTGGTTCAAATCGTCACCAAAGGAGGATTTTCAGTCGCAGAACTCGTATATACAATGGGTTTTCCTCCATTCTCAATAGTTCTCGAGATTTTCAAAAAATTATGTGGAACATCTCAGTATCATAATGACCCGCCATCTCTTGGCCAATATTTAAGGTAAGCTCCGATGGCTTGTTAATTTTAAGCTTTTGCTGACTTTTGAAAAACAAAAAATAAAAATAATACCGATTTATTCCGCTATTCCGCAGTAGTGAATGAAACACACACATTTGATTCCTTTATTTGTTAGGTACAAGTACAACGTCAAAAAAATAGGTAGTATAAAATTTTTTCACAATTTGAAAAGTGTTAAAAAGCCTTACTTAACAATTGTTGAATATTCAGAAATGAATGATTTCTTGGATTTTTGCTTGATTGAGGACCATATAGGTTAGAATATGAAAATCCCATATACTTTAAATGCAGTGTGCGAAATAGGTATTTCGCACATTACTTCACGCACGGTGTCATGGTAACGAAGGAAAATGAAAAAAAGGGTCACTTCGCATATGGTTCTCAATGCGCGAACCTTGTCATTTTTTGACGTTTGTAGAAACAAGAAATAATATTATGATTTAATACATCAAAGTGCATAATAAGTAAAACCAAAGACGGTTTGATTTGATCGTCTACTGCATGAGGTGATTCATAGTCGCATAATTCCATTTCTACTAATTTTGTTGTGTACTTATAAATGACAACCTCGCAGTGCCAAGGTTAAACGTTTCATTGACTCATTTCAATAAATATCATGCTGTTAGAGGTGCAAAAAATCTTACGTGGGCTGCTCAAATCGAATCAATGCCCACTTTGATCCTTGACAACCGAATAAATTTCACTTGTTTACATAAGCATAACTTCAGATATCGATTAAGAATTATGGTAGTTTTCAATGAGGGAAAAATGAAATCAAATATTTTGCAATTTCATATTCCACCTTAAATTATCAGATTTTCAATGTGTACACAAAATTCAGCAAAGTATCAACTCATTTAGGGGCCTCTGGAGTAATGCAAGGATCTCATTTGGGGCCTCTACTTTGATTCGATGATTTATTGCAAAATGATCTCGAGCTTTATGATTATCAACCAGTCATTTTCATTTTCAATACATCTAAGATGTTAATGTTGTAAATATAACACTTAACAATATGACAAAATCAACTGAATATAAACATAAACAATAATTTTTTTTAACGACAAACAGATCGAACAAATTGTCTTGATCGAGAGGAATGCATCAAAATACTTAAAAAGTGAAAACCTGTTTACATATTAACATTAGGTACTGGTAGAGAATTATTACTATTATTGTTAGAATTTGAAGGAATGTCATCAATATCATTCGAGAAATCATAATAATCTTTTCTCGAATAATATTGAAATACAATCCGAACACGAAGATCAAAGTTCTTGTGGGAGATCGATGCAATGAGGAACATTGTACAAGTATCTGTTTGATGTAATGAAATACCCGTCGCGGTATTAGCCATAATAGCCTACATGCAACGACTAACGTTATTTTGCAGATATTTTGAATTTTGTTCCATGTGTTGGTGATGATAGGAATGATCTGAGCAAAATATTTTTGCCTGTTATTTTCTTCGTTTTTTTTTCAAACATCAAGATTTTTTAGTTAAAGATGAATTCGACCTGAATTTGAAAGATCCAATTTTATGACCAATTTTATGACCACTCTTCTGATGGTATTTCACTACACTCTGCTCTCATGGCAGAGGGCCAGGTAGCTCAGTGGTGGAGACTGTCGCGTTCAAAACCATTGACTGCACTACAGATGTATATCTGATGGCCCGAGAATGTGCTAGGAATCGCACGTTAAAAGGTAAGACCTCGGCTGCCGTTCGTAAGGGGACGACAGCTGGTTAACGGAAAAACAATTTTAACATTTTTTTATGGCCTCTATTTGTACCCATCACGTTATCCTCAGAACGATAGACACGCGAATGAATGAGCCTGATAAGAGTGGTTTGACATACCATTTACCGTTCTATAGGAATATTTATCTATTTCGTGGGATGCAATAAACTGAAAAAAAATTCCCGTCGATTCTGTTCACCTACCTGAAAAATTAATAACTTCGATATATATATCGAATAACCTCGCTCCTGTTTCCATTAAATATGAGTTCTAGAATTACTTACGTGGATTCGACCTTGAAAAAACTCTCACGGACTTTGTATCATCCATAAATAGGTATAATCAATAGATACATTGTCGACCAACTAATTGAAGACGATAAATAAAGTGTTTCGTGACATCTAATTAGTGGTTGGTATCTGTTATGCTTAAAGATACATCTTGTTTCGGTATTAGGTATGTTATTTGCTCGATTAATTCATGGATATGCCTATACTTTAAGTGAAATATTCTGTAATGTATTTGTGTTATCAGTTGCTTTGAATAAATTATAAGAGATGATTTATTTATATTATTTCACCACACCTTCTTCAATAATTCTTAAGGCTAGTTAGTACAGTTAGTACAATAACTACAGAATGAATCGTATCACTTTGAAACTCGGCACATGATAAATTTCCGGCAATAATTCAAGCACTAGGGAGATTATAAGTGAAAATTTTTTTGGGTTCCTTCCTGATTTTTTGGTAAACAATTTTTTTTTTCTAACAATAAATGATGTCAAGAAGTCATGTGCCGAGTTTCAAAGTGATACGATTCATTCTGTAGTTACTGTACTAACTGTACTAACTGTACTAACTGTACTAACTAGCCTTAAGAATTATTGAAGAAGTATGAGTACATGAATTTTTTTTAAATTACCCGAGTCGCACAGCGACGAGGGTGATTTTCTTAAAAAATGCATGTACGAGATAAATTTCCAGCAATCAATTCAAGCACGCGGGGGATTCGGTAAGAAAATTTCACACCAAAATATATTAAATTAATGGTTAATTCAACTGACGTAGATTATTCTGAGAGAAAACAAGTTGTAACATCAGTGGGCCATGAATGGTTTTTGTTGATATAATGACAGTTACGCGTTGGTATTAGTGGCGGTGTTTGTATGTGAGAAAGGAAAATTCATTTTGCGACATTTTCAACCTAAAATTGCATTGCACATCACGCAGAACTAAAATAGTTTTGACTGGTCCATGCGGATTGTCTATTGGGAAGTGATGTGGAAAGGAATTCTTGCAAATTTCAGCCGAGTATTCACGAAAAGATAAGTTGAATAAAATTGTTTCAAATATTAAGTTCATCAAGTCAAGCATAGATAGATTTGATTGATATACATTTTTTACCGATGGACCTATTCATCGTTGAAATGCAAGTTCTCAAAATATTTTCAGACACATTCCAAATATTTAGTGAATATATAATTATGAAATATTATCTCCTTTCATATGAAAAATAACATTCCATTTGTACATAAAAGCAGAATGTTAACTATCACATGTCAAATATTTGACAGAAAAATTTCCACTTATTAATTTCGCCCAGGGTACCCAGGAGGATAAAAATTTCCGGAAATTTTTTGGGTTGCTATGGCAATAAAAACCAATTTTTTGATTGGCTGAAAAAGTGAGGTGTGAAATTTTCATATAAAAAAATTATAATTTTTTTCTGCTGTTGTTTCGGAAAGTATAAGATTTATCAAGAAGCAATTTCAACAAGGCAAAAAATGGTTCACTTCTCCACAAGAAATATACTCAATAATTTCTCACAAAATGCGCTCGTTTTCTTAGAAAATCTGATTGAATTCCTATATCAAATTCTCTCCTATATCATTGCATTACTGGTAGTTGCATTTCTTCAACCACTCCTTTTCTTTCGTATCTTCTGCGATGACATCACACGGCAATCTCAAAGAAAGAGTTAACTGACCGTGCAGAAGATCGAACAACAGTTATTCGCTCGACGAACACTGGGAAGACAGGTTTCGAAAAGTTGATGACCCGTGCCCTCATTACCATACCCATATAAGTAAAGTTTATACCAGCGGAGTGCAATCGAAATATGGCACAAACAAACTACAGTTCGCACAATATTACTGAAGCATGAGTTCTGGCGGAGCCAAATATTTGATTGGTCACAACTCTGCTAAAAATTATCGAAGAAAGAAAAGGAAAAGTTCGTATCGTGTCTGAAGACCCCTACCTTCTCATGCGAATATAATATGCGAGTATTTTTGAGTACCTCGAATGTGTTTTGTCTTACTTCACGGAGTTATTTGCGGACGATCCGAAAATCATGAATAATTTAGTAAACATGGATTTATTATACTGAAGCAGCAACCCATACCCTCTTTGGACTATTATATGCAACAATTTTAGAGTAGTGTGACAGGTCCCACTTATACATGCCAAAAAAAACTTGGTTTTACTCCTGCCTCATTTTCAACTTACCTATAAAATCGGCATTCTCTTAACTAAATGTTGATAATAATTCCTTATTCATATCCTGCATATATGTTTAATAACACTGTTGTGAAGTGCAAGCCTAAAGCTTGAAATCACATACTTCATTTTTCATGTAGGATGTGTATGAGCCATTATTTTCAACATTTACTGAAGAAATTGCCGGGATTATGAGTGAGTTGAAAACTGAGGCAGGAGAAAAACCCAGTGTTTTCTTTGGCATGTATAAGTGAGACTTGTCTCAGAAGCCTTAAATCGTTGCATATGGTCCAAAGAGGGTATACTGATTCCTGCTTCAGTATAATTCTTTCATATCAACTAAAATATCTATGCCTTTCGGATCCTCCGTAAATATCGTAGAAGGGTTATGTGAAGTGAGACAAAACACATTTTGGATACTCAGATACTCACCTGTTATATTTGCATGAGGAAGTAGAAGCGTTCAGGAACGATGTGCTCTTTTTCTTTTCCTTCTACTATAATTTCTAGCAAAGTTATGACAAATCTAATTTTTGGCCCTGCCGAAAATTGCAGTGGAAATGAGAGTGTTGAATATGTGTGTTCGTAAAACTTTACATTTTTCATGTTTGACACGATAACAAGCATAACAAACAAACATTCAGAACAGATGTTCATAATCTGAATATCCTCCAGGAAACTCTGCTTCTTTTATCGAAGCACGAAAAAATGATTTTCAAAAGAACGTTCTTTTACAACGTGTTAATTTCTGTCAACAAACTGCACATATTAGATCTCAGAACAAAATTATCCTAAAACTAAAATCTTTAAATTTTTTTATCTTTTTTGTCTCTTCCCTCTCATTCTCTGTCTGTTTCTTGCCTTTTTCTCTAGTTTTCTCCTCTCTTCTCTCGACATACTGTTTCATCATATTTTATTTTTGGTTTAATAATGAATTTTCTTTATATTTCACTGGCACTGGTCTCGTCCACAACTGTATCAGTTGTAACAATTATTCATCCAATAGTTGAAGACGTAATAGTTTTTGTTGATATTATGCGAGTAGATAATCAAGCATTAGTATTATTAGTACCCAATTTTATTCGTAAAGAATGAACCATTCCAAAAATTGTTGGGTGTGTCTATATGCTTCAACTCTGTATGAATACTTCTGCAAAGAGCAAAACGTCTTCAGCTAGTCGCAGAATAACATAGAAAGTACCAGCAAATATATTTTATAATTCAAAAATACTCAGATATCATTACCATCCAATATTGCTATTAGTCATTGCATTCAAATCTTTCGAACACCTTAAAAAAACAGAAATTAATTGCAAACAATACTCGATTATAGTCACAAATATTGTTACCTCAGCACCCACTACCTACTTAAATAAATCTGAGCGTCCTTCAAATATCGCTTCACAATTAAATGACTCATGATTTGCTTCTTCCTTCTTTGGAGATATGTTAGGACACAGTGTTTTTCGCCCACAAATAACGATTGCTCACTCAAGTGGAGGAACTGTTCGCAAAAAATATATTAGAATTATATATTGACCATAAAGAAGTACGATAGTGAATTTTGGATACAAGTTATCCTGAATTGTACGGAAGATGATTTGAAGAACAGATGTAAACTTATTAGTAGACTTATTCATCCATTAATTTTTCCCAGTAGGCTTTGCCTAGATTTAAATTTTCTTCTTTATTCAACTAATTTATGACCTTAAATCGAACAAAGATCTAAAAGTGTATCGGCAAGTATGAATGAGAAGAATAATTATGACTAAAGATACACTAAAAACAATTTTGTCTATTTTCCAAGATAATTTTATATTTGTCGACTAGTTTCGGTCATTACACCATTTTCAAAACTAACATCCAAATCTGAATATTTATACCTACATTGCCTAACCTAGGTTATACCTTAATTAGTAGCGGTATATCGATTGTCCGAATTAATATCAATATATAATAAATGAACAAAACAATTAATTTGATAATGTAGGTATTGGGAATTGGGTTATAGGTTCAGGAGAGGGCTATTGTTTAAATCGAGTTGTTCGTTGAGGATAATAGAATTGGGGTTTTTCTTTGACTTGTTTATTTCCATAGATTCCAACAAATTCATCATATTCCCTTTTTCGCATGTCTGGACAATTTTTAAATTATCTTAATCTATTTTATGTTTCGAATTTTGAAGATGATCATACATTAATGATTTTTTATCCGAAATGACATGTTCATGGTACCTTATATCAAAATTTCTACCAGTTTGACCTGTATATATGGCGGGGCATTCACCACATTCTAGTCGATATATACCAGATCTCTTCATTTTGTCTAATTTAGGTTTGGCATTGAATATTCTGTTTCCTATATTCCCGTTGGTTTTATAGGATGTTTGTAGATAGAATTTTGAAAGATAATTTTTAATATTCTCGGAGATTCTACCTGTATGTAGGTCAGACAACATTAGAGTCGTCCTGTCACAGCCCAATGAATTATAATCCACTGTATAACTAATATTTCCTCACAAATGAAGAAGCGACTTATAGTAAAAGTCAGTCGCAGCGCCACCCGTGGGGAAACCAATAAGCAATCCTCGGTGGCAAGGACACCAGGATGTGAACAGTCCAACCTAATTATGTTCAAAGATCACAAATACCCATATAAATACATCAATTTCTGAGGCGAATCTGTTTGACAAATGTAATATTTTTCATTATTATGAAAATTTTAAATAGTCACAGTGTCGCAGAATGTAGCGTGATTTTTAATACGTTTCATAGCAGTCATAGAAAAAATACATTTTTGTACAACTGTCATTGAAAATGACGTTTTCAATTCATCGACATATGAATTAAAAATTAACGTTTTCACAAAATCACTTTTAACACTAGTGTCAAAAATATACTAGTGTTAAAAGTAAAATGACAGATGAGATGATGGATGCTCAGTAATATAGATCTCTCTAATAGAAACACTTCAATCAGATATTATAAACAGAACACTTACTCAAAATTAATCATTTATAAAACTTCACACATGCATTTGGCCGTTTGTGCAATTGGTAATACTAATTCCTTTTGAAGTTACAAACGAAGTAGTATTCAGTCCAACTGTAGAAGGTCCTTCATCACTGACAGATAATGACATTCATAAATAAAGTGCGTTGGGGTTTATTATAGTTGAAGTATCTGTCAGTCAGCCTTGAAACCCAAAGATCGTGTGTTCGAA